>JAMKCH010009865.1:0-70141 GCA_023653785.1 Ophioderma brevispina | reverse complement strand
CGTTTTTTTGGTAGATTTACATATACAATTTTATATTTGTTTAGAATTTTTAACTACTTAGTTCTCCAGGTAGACAAGGATGGGTATTTATTAATCTTTCCCTGGAGATGGCCAGCGCACACAAGTGTTGAAAAAAAAACCCATATGCACTTGGCCGGATTCGAACCGGCGACCTCCGTATTACTACTAACGGCGCTCTAACCAACTGAGCCACAAGACTGGGTTGATAGAAGAGCGATAGATATCATCTATAGGCGTTAAGTTCGAAAGGTGTCCATCGCTTTCCTAGCGGATAGCATCAGAACGGTATATTTACATATACAGTTTTATATTGTTTTGAATTTGTTGATCAAAGTTACGGCAAACATAAAAGTTAGCCTACGAATTACCTGGATGTCTTTAGCCTATTATTAATGCCCCTATCTGTTTCGGGCATGTTATTTTAATGTGCCTAAGCTTTTATTTGAAAAAAAAAATGAAGAAATTCAATATTTTGTGAAAATGTGCCAATGCATGTGGTATATGAGGCAAACCTTTTTTAGTCTTATTCCGAATGTGTCAGGAAAATACATAAATACAAATACAAATTTTGGAAAAACAAGATTGAATTGTTAAACTTTGATAAGCAATATTCACTTTCCGTCATATATTTTATTATTTTGCATATCAGAACTCATTCAACGTCGTATTTAATAATAATAATAATAATAATAGTAATAATAATAATGGACATTTATAATGCGCACAAATCCGCTAGAAAGCGCTCATGGCGTAGACTGAGCAACCAGCAGAAACATTACAGAGGAATATACAGAATAAACAAAAGCAAAGCAATGGAAAAACATGAGATATAGAACAAATTCTAAACTTGACTCTGTTCATAGGCAATGTGAATAAAATGGGTTTTGAGCTTTGACTTAAAATAATCAATTGAGGATGATGTATGGATATTTATGGAGCATTATAGTAATACCTAAACAACGCAACTTTAAGATTGATACAGTCCGCACTATTTGGGCTATTTGTCAAATGTGTTTACTTTTGTTGTTAAGTATAGATACACGTGTTTCTCACTTACCCCTTGAAATCGTTTTCACTCCTTAGAATCACTTTATCAAAATCGGCCTTGCAAAAGGATGTTTCTATATCATTATTTGAAGAACCAGGAAAGTTTTTCCACTTCCTACCATCTTGGTATTGCCATTGATACGGTTGATCTGAATGTATATTATGGCACTTCTCAGCGTAGTTGCAAGTTCCTGCTAAGTGGAACGCGCACACGTAAACAGCCTCTGACTAAACATATAGAAGAAATAACAAAACATAATGAAACGACATCAGAGAGAGCATAGTATAGTACACATCTGATCAATCTTAATCAAGATGTGTACCTGTAGTGCAAGTTGTACGTCAAGGTGTCCTTTGCTTTCCTAGCGGATAGCATCAGAACGGTATATTTACATATACGATTTATACGGCACCTTTCGGACCAAACACCTATCGCCAACCCTGTCTTGATAGTTTAGTTAGTGGAGGAGCTAGGACCCAGGTCAAATATCATCGTTTACCCCTCACTACAGAAAAGGTTTGACACCTTTGGTATATAGTTAGTATGGACCCTCTATATCAACGCTAGGTAGGTAGTACTCTCAAATTGTGGTGTCACTTTTTTCAAAAAAAAAAAAAAAAAAAAAATGCTCCAATCATGTTGAAATGTATGCCATATTGTCCGTCTAGTCATAAGGATTCCAAAAATGTATAGTTTGTACCATCTATGACCATTGGTTTTGGAGTTATAGGGTAAAAATGGCTAAAATGGTCAAAAAAGGGTCAATTTCTATTTGTACAGGGGTCAAAATCGGAAGTTGCTCCAATTTTGTTTAAAATGATAGAAGTTGTTCACCTAGCTTAATGAGTCAAAATAAGGAATAGTTTGTACCATCTGCAATGCATAGTTACCATGTTATGGGACAAAATAGGTCATAGGTCAACATACCCAATTGGCGTTGACCTTCTTTGACCCTTATCTCCGTAAGTAAGCATTTAACATAATACAAACTATACCTTTGAGGAGTCCTCTTACCTCAGGCAATAAGTTGCAAGTATTTAAAATATAATCTGATTAACTTTTAATGTTGACCCCTGTACAAATCGAGATTGACCTTTTTTACCATTTTAGCTATTTTACCTTATAACTCCAAAACCAATGGTCGTAGGTGGTACAAACTATACATTTTTGGAATCCTTATGATTAGATGGACAATATGGCATACATTTAAACATGATTGGGGCAATTTAAAAGTTTGACCCCTGTGTAAACTTAAATTGGCCCCTATTGAAAAAGTGATACCACAATTTGAGAGTACTACCTACCTAGCATTGATGCAGAGGGTCCATACTAACTACCAAAGGTGTCAAACCTTTTCTGTAGTGGGAGGTAAACGAACTCCTTAAATAAGGCCCCTATGATATTCTGCTCCTCCTCTAAGTAGGCAAGAGTGTCGTACGGTACTAGTAATACGAAGGTCGCCGGTTTGAATCCAGCCAAGCGCACACGCTTGCCATCTCCAGGGAAAAGATTAATAAACATATATACACCCTTGTCTATCTGGAGAAGTAGTTAAAATTTCCAAACAAATTATAAATCGTATATGTAAATATACCGTTCTGATGCTATCCGCTAGGAAAGCGAAGGACACCTTTCGGACCTAACACCTCTAGATAATATATATCGTTCCTCTGCCCACCCTGGCTTGATAGCTTATAGTGCTGCAGCACCAACCATTTTAGGAGAGTGGTACCGGTGTAAAGAAACTGAGTGTCCCCCATAAGAGAGTGTCCTAGCTACCATAGCAACGTGTACGGAATAAACCGTGACCTTGTAGACGAGACCATTTGAGTACAATGTTGAAACAAATGATGCGTACAGCACTCAATGGAGAACACAATAGACTGATGGGTGGTAGGACACTCAGTCACACGGACACTGTAGTATATGACACTGGGGCCGGAATAATAACATTTGTCATCATAGCTAAATTTGCCCGTAGGGATATGGAGTTCATGAAAACGGGTGATGACAACATTAAAGGTGGTGGCAATTTGCATACGACGCCATTTTCCAAAATGGAAGCCATCTTAAAGCCAAAAACACCTAAGAAGACAGTTTTGGTGTAAGAAATGTTTTTCTGGGTCAAGGAGTTCAAAACAATTATTCCCCAAACTATAAAATGTTGCATGTGCCGATATTTTCCAAGATGGCTGACATTTTATTGACACAAACCTTACATTTCTTAATATATAGCCTATGAAGATGATTGTGGTGTCAAATTAAAGATTTTCTGTGTCAAGGAGTTCAAAAAAACATTTACAAAACTGTTAGATGAATATAAAAGTAATGGCAGTTTCCATACGTCACTATTTTCCAAGATGGTCAACATATAAAATACAAAATCGTTTGTAACTTATGCTATACAGCACCTAGGATGGCGATTTGGTGGATGTTTTTTAGGTCAAGGATTTTAACAGCAATATTCTTAAAACTGTCAGATGACCCGTGAGTCATGTTATTCATGAACTACCAATGTGACACCAAAAATAAGACACCTTGACTACTCTTATATGTATTCACCGAAAACATATTCTGGAATTGCATGGGAATTTTGATATTTAGGCCTGTATTATTTTAATAGAAACTATTATTTGTTTGTGTCAGATATGTCAAGAGTAAAATGGCCCGAATTTCGAACAATTAAATGGTCATGGTCACGTGCACACGTGTTGGTAGTCAATGTTTTGGGTTTTTCGTTCATAGTGGCCATAAAGCACAGTTAGGAGGTTCTAAGGAGGAGTTATTGAGGATTCTGTGTTGGTATTTATTATCAAGCATCTGGGTTAATATATTTTATCACTTTCCCACCTTAAGCCTGACATTGCAGTAAGTTAACACTCTTGGGTACTTGTACTTAAAATATTGGGCTATCTTGGAAAAAAGTGACAAATGCAAATAGACATCACTTTTATATTCATCCTACAGTTTTGAGAATAGTTTTATTGAACTCCTTGACCCAGAAAACACTCATTTTGACACAAAAATCATCTTCTTAGGTTATATAATAAGAAATATACGGTTTTCTTTGACGAGATGCCGGCCATCTTGAGAAATAGCCGTATATATATATTTCCGTGACTCAGACAATTCTGCCAATTCTATATTTAATCTCTTGACCCAGAGAACATACATTCCAACACTAAGTCACCATAGTAGTGCTATTATCTTTAAAATGGCTGCCATTTTGGAAAAAGTTGGTTTATGCAAATTGCCATCACTTTCATTTTTGTCATCACGTATTTTCATTAACTACACAACCCAATGATCGATTTTAGCTATGTTTGCAAAAATATGTTATTATTTCGGCCCTGGTTGGTAGAAATCTAAGGCCCTTTTTCACCTGATGCTGCAGCACTAATAGTTGGCAAGACCGTCGTGCTAGTAGAAGATCGCCGGCTCGAATCCGGCCAAGCGTAAATGTTTTTATTTTTTCAACAATAACGTGCGCTGGATGGCCATCTCAGTGAAAGATTAATCGTACATGGTAGAACCTTGATTAATACAATTCAAAATATTGCAACTTGGTCAAACTAGAGAATTCAAGCGATATAGGCTTGGCATTATGTTCAATATTTCCAACGATATTAGTAAACTTGTTGCAGTCTTTTTCTTGGCTTGTATTGATATTTTTTTTTGTACATCGTGACTGATTTTTGCTCTCATTATTTCTCTCTCATTTCCTATAAAGCCGGTGCAAAGAAACCGAGAGACTTCGGGATAGTGTCGTAGCTTTTACGTTATATATGGAATAAACTATGACCTTGTAAACGAGGCTACTGGGTATGTGCTGAAACAAAGATTCGTGGACCACACCGTGGAAAACACAAAATTGACAGATGACCGGAGTGGTACGTACCCTCCACCAAAACACTAGTATCACAACAAAGACAATTATTTTTGCATGAAACATTTAATTTTTGGATATCAAATTGTCCGAATCTTCCTCGCTTTTTAACAAATTATATCCATTAACACTTGTAAAAAAATCCCTATTCACTGCAAAATGAAGTGTAAATTTACTATACCTGAGCTGAATATGTTCAGTATTTACTTGAAATCAAAGGTTAAGGTCCTACATGGGTTCAATTTTTTATATTCTCAAAATAAATTGGGAAGGTTATAATAATTCCAAACGCTGTAGTTTGCTATAGCCTCAAAGAACTAGCTGTACGTGGCCCTACAGAAAGTTCACTGAAGAATTTATTAGCAACTTTAATAGCCTTTGCCTTTTTATTCTTGAACACGCCATATTACTCATTGAAATGATGGGTTATTGCGCTCATCTTTGGTGAATAACCCTCTATTTCCGTGGATGTAGAGGTCCTTTTTAATCTCGAAACAAAAGACTCTACATTATCATCTTTAATCTCTGACCACTCCACAAGACCCAATGACCAAGGAACATACATTACTAATCAACTTTGATGAATGTCCATCAACTACCATGGAATAAGCGTTTACCAAAAATGACCTAAAATTACCAAATTAACCCTGCATGACCTTTGACCGCAAATCCACAAACACTCTTTGTGCTCGCCACGCCACCAATTGATCACAAAACCAAATTTCACGAAAATTCATCAACCCTATATTGACAGGGGCGGAATCTGTATTCTTCAAGCCACAATGACAAACTAAAAATGCTTATAGATACCTCTGTTTGTTTTTGCTTTTGAGTACTTCTTTTCTTCGGGCTTTTCTTCTCACCAACTTCTTCCACTCTTTGAACAGAATCGCCTTCTGCTGCTCCCGAGGGTTTGGGTACACGCTTTATCTTCCTCACCAATTGAAGGAGTGCATTTGGCGTTTGCGTTGTATCGATTTTACATTGCTGAAGAATCCTCCTTGGTTGCGCATCTAACAGACTATGTGATAAACTGCAGGGTGTTTTGAAGGTGTGATCTCCATTTATGTAGTCACTTTAAAAGAAGAGAAAGTTGAATGTATTAAGACAACCCAGAAGTCAGTACTATTCTCCAAATTCCTGAACATCATTTAAAGGTGGGTGTTCCGATTTATATGTATCTTGTTCTCCACTTGATATGATATTGAGAGCCTGGCACCTGCATACACTTACCATCAAGTATTGTGGGAAACGAACTTGCGGTTTTGATAATAGAAGCGAAAATGCACATTGCAAGGCTCTATTCACTACTGTGCTAATATTGATGGTAAACCACTAAAACGACAGTTTTTTTGTTTATATATTTGCAAAGAAGTGGATTTAGAAGCTGAAATTTAAGGACGATAATGAGAAAATACGGCCTTTCGTCTGATATCAAAATTCATACTACTTCCGGTTAAATCAGGGGGGTCCCAGAGGCGATCGGAACAAGCACCTTTAATTTAATTGCTTCCCGCTAGGGGTATCAAATTCGGGTAAGATTGTGACTGGCTCATTGAAAAAAATGGGAAAATTAACTTTAACATGTCAGCAAAATAACCCTGCAGTGTGTAAATTTTCTTGCAGTAGTACAAGTGTTATTTTTCTCATCTATTGGTTCTTTAAAAGGTGTATTTTTATTCACGTATTGAAAGCAGGTCCCGCTAGGGGTATAATTTTACCGCAAATTGGTCCCGTTAGGGGTATATTTTCATCGAAAACGGGTAAATTTTAACTGAATACTGGTCCCGTTAGGGGTATATTTTCACTGAAAATTGGTGCCGTTAGGGGTCACTTTCAGAACCCCTGGAACGAGCATGGGTACCCAACAAACCCTTGAGAACCCCCCCCCCCCCCCCCCGGGCTAATAACGTGACGGCCAAAAATATGGCTTTCAGCGGTTTTGGCCCGATTTTGAGCCCTTTCTTTTTCAAAAGACTACCTACTGGAAACAAACTTGTTTTGGCCTAGTACCAGTGTTTTAAAGGTTCAGTGGGAATGTCTGCTTAAGCTAAGAATATTGACAATTCACAGCTGCATGGTATCCTGCATGGTAAGCAGTTAGAGACTGATTCAGAGATTTCCTGAGGATGACGGTGCCCTCAATTTTCTAACAAATCGTGTTTTCTATACATAATGCTCGTCCATATAATAATCACTACGTGAATACCTAAGCTCAATTCGATGTCCTTCATACAGAAAATCACAACTTTTTTCATAATAATCCGGATCTGGAATGTTTATTTTACACAGTATCCTGGGGGACTCTTAAACTGCACATAAAGTTTAAAAATCAAAACGAAAAAAAAATCTAATTCATTTCAAACTTCGGCATTGAGTAGTTTAGGTGAGTATCTATAAGTTTTATGTGACCATTTTCATAAAGATTCCACACCACTAAATAGATCTGGTCTGGCTCCCTCTGGCCGAAAAGTGTTTGGGAAAAAGGTAAAAAAGTGACAGGTCTAAGTTAAAATTGCAAAATAGTAGAAACTGGAACTTTCTGGGCCATATTTTGTGTTAGAAATTATTTTAAAGATACAAATCAGGACAATATCAAGACAAAAAGTGTGCGAGGCTTACTACTGAGTAATTACAGTACTAATTTTTACACCCATCCCATAGGAATATTTTGACTAGAAGCCACAGGTTCAGAGGGGATCGGAACTCATCGTTGTCTTCATGCTCCAGTACCTCGAAAAATCCGTGGTCAACTTATGGATTCTTCTTGCTGAATGGGATGCAGAGGTGTAGTAGTCCAAGGTAATGCATAATTTAAGTGACCGAGTCGCTTCGTTAATGAGAAATTGACGTTTTAATTAGGGCCATTTTGTACATAAACCAATGGCAATTTATTTGGTGGTGTGCAACCTAAAGCAACTCATCACAATACGCTGTCATGACTATACAATGAGTTGTTTTTATCGTTAGTATACCTGCTGCATATTCTCACAATTTTCAACTCAACGGATTGTATAGTTGAAGATGATGGGCGTTTCCGTAAGGTGACCCGTCTGACCCACTTTATTCTGACACACTTATGAATTCGGAAACCTTAACCCTAAAAGGCCGTTGTCGTATCTCACCTATTTGTTATTTTTTCACACCGAAACTACGTGACTTTTTTCTTTGAAGCCTTGCACTCGATTTAAGACCATTGAACAAAATCGGACCAACGGTTATGACGCGGCGTTACGTAATCGTGCACTGCGTGCGAAGAAAAGCTATTTCCCATGCATTGAAATTACACGGAACAGCAGAAATCCAGTTTTTTGTACTAAGGATACAGTTACACTATGTTTTATCTTATTTATTTGATTTATTTGTAGTAAGAGCATATGTGCGAATACTTTGCCACACATCATGGCCAAAAAATCCAACTTTTGCTTGAAAAAATGGCGAAAAACCATGAATTTTGCGATTTTTTTAGATTTTTTCGCATTTTTGCATGACGTCATGTTTGACGTCACTGTGACGTAATACAAGGTATGTTTGTACTTTGTACTCGGGAGGGTCATAGCTATGCATTGGTACCACACATGTGATAGTTGATCAATCCGTTTCCGGAATCCGCCCCCCCCCCCCCCCCACAAAAAAAAAAAAAAAAAAAAAAAAAAAAAAAAAAAAAAAAAAAAAAAAAAAAAAAAAAAAAAAAAAAATCTTTTAGGGTTAGAGAATAAACATGTGGTTTATTTCGTGAAGGGTTTCCGAATTCGTGTGTTAGAAAAAAGTGTCAGATGGGTCACCTTACGGAAACAACCAAGAAAAAAGCTGCTGACTTGGCTGCCTTTGTTGCTGAAAATTCACCAGATATAATACTTGGTACTGAATCTTGGCTTAATGAAAACTTCACAACTGCTGAAATTTTTCCAAATCATTACCAAGTGACTAGAAATGACCGATGTTCAAAAGAAGGAGGAGGTGTCTTTGTTGCAGTTGACGATTCCATCCCTCGTATCGAAAGACCAGATATTTGCACCAGCCATAGTGAACAAACCTGGTGTCAACTCATTCTAGGGACTGAAAATGTTTTTATCGGCAGTTATTACAGACCACAGACTGCCAAAGAGGATTTTGACTTGTTGTATACAAGCCTCAGTAAAATCAACGAGGAAGTCAAGTCACCCTATATCATTATAGGCGGAGACTTTAATATCCCAAATATGACATGGATAACGGGGTGATCGAAGCTCATGGCTCTCTTCAAGAGAGTATTTTATCAATTGCCGATGACTTCAGTATGGATCAACTAGTTACCTTTCCAACAAGACGAAATGCAAATGGTACTGAGAATACCTTGGACTTGTGTTTTACTACCAGACCATCCCATATTAAAGAGGTTTACCCTCTCGCACCCATTGCAGACCACAATATTGTTATGGTCTAGATTTAGACTCGGCTCCCATTACATACCAAACCACCAAGGACAGTGTACTTATGGAGTAAAATGGACGAGCAAGGATACAAAACAGTGCCAAGGGATTTCATTCACTGAAAGTTTTCCTGGAAACCAACCCAGAAGTAGATCTGTGGAATGAAAATTGGTGCACCTTTTAGATATGGCTGTGAAAAATCTTATTAGAGAAGCAGATCCAATAAACAATAAGAGGCAAATGTCGCCCACCATGGTTTTCACAAGACATAAAAGACTGTGTAAAATAACAGACCCTACTACCAGAGCAAAGCGACGAGGAGGACATAAAAGACTGGGACCGTTAAGAAAGTCCGCAAACGAAGTAGAAAAAGAACTTCGCAAGCCAGCAGGGACTGTGTTACTGATTTATCCACATCCAAAGACACAAAAAAAATTTTGGAGTTAATACGATCAGGAAAACGGACAAAGTGGTATCCAAACTCCTGAAATCTTGAGATAGACCTTACCCAGCGACCGAAGATACCAACTACTTTGGCAGACCAATTTAAAGGTTGTTTACAGAGAAATCCCACCTTCCTGACCTCCCGTTTAGTCCATATCCTGACATGCCCGGCCTGAAATTGAATGTCAACTTGAGGGAGTCGAAAGACTACTACAAACACACCTTGAAGACCGATAAAGCTGTTGGACCAGACGGTATTCCAAATGCCTCCTTTAAAAACGCAGCTAAACGAAGTTAGCACCAGCCCTCCAGTTCATCATCAAACAAAGCCTGGAAAGGAGTTAGCTCCCGGAGGACTGGAGTGTGCAAATATCTCGCCAATTTTTTAAAAAAGGTTCTAAAGCTGACCCTGCAAATTACCCGCCCATATCATTAACTGTGTTATGCTGCAAGGCTGCTTGAACACATCGTTGATAGTCAACTGATTAAGTTTAATTACAGAACATAACATCCTTTCCGATGCTCAGCATGCCTTCAGAAATCACGGTCAGGTGATACAAACAACTTATCCCCACCCTCCACGACCTGACATCCAATCACAATGAATGACCAACAACAGATTTTGCAACATTCTTGATTTTAGAAGCATTTGACTTAGTTACCACACCAACGTCTTCTTCAGAAGCTTGGCTATTACGGAATACGCAATAAACCATTGGACTGGATAATAGCTTTCCTACCAAATCGAACCCAAAGGTTTGTCGTCAAAGAAAAAGTTCACCATGGTCCCCCGTTGTGAGCGTTTTCCACAAGGCACGTGTCAGGAGGCCTCATCTCTTCCTACTCTTCATTAACGATATTACGGAATCCGTCACTCTCCACTACCAGGCTCTTTGCAGATGAACTGAAATGTACAGGACCATAAAATCCCCCAAAATGAAACCTGGCCTTCAGACGACCTTATAACTCGTTGACTGGTCCCATAAATGGGGCATTAAGTTCAACGCGCAAAATGCAAGTTATGAGAATCACCATGCGCCGAGAGCCAGGAAGAATCCAAATGACATCCATGCTTGTGACACTCTCGAGGAAGTATCTGAGGACAGGTATCTGGGTGTCATAATACAAATAATCTGAAATGGGATAAACAAACTAACCATGCAGCCAACAAGCAACAAGATGCAACTTCATCCAAGAAATTTTCCACCACTGTTCAAAAGCCATCAAAGAGAACCTTTATTAGAACTTTATTTTGCCTTCTCCAACCACAAAATCTTGATTCTGCCTCTCCCGCCTGGAATCCTGGCACCAAGAAAAATCAGGACGCTCTCCAAAAAAGTTCAAAGAAGACAGCACCAATTTGTTCAGGGAGACTTTAAACTAACATCAAGTGTCTCCGACATGTTGGAGGAACTCGGATGGCGACCCAATGAAACCAGAAGACAAGTTCAACGCCTCACCACATTCTATAAAATCCTTAACGACGAATGGGACACGACCAAACTGCACATCAAACCAAAAACCCATTGAAATGCTAGACGCGGCTACACCGTCAATACGACGAGTTCTATTGGTCTTCAACACCATTCATCGAGTCATTCTTTCCGGAATCGTAAAACTTGGAATAACATCCAACACAGCGATCATTAATGCAGTGTCAAGGCGACTTCACAGCCTACTTCAAACCCGGACCCCGGGGGGCCAATTGTATTCAAAGGTGAGATATGATGCGTGAACAAGAAAAAACGCGTAAAAAGGGTACTTTTTCAACAGCGATGTACGCGGGTACATTGATTAGGTGTCAAAAACAACAAAATAATAAGAATACAAAAAATAAAAAAAATTTTACTAAAACCGGAATTGTGATCTACGTGTAATACTCAGATTAAGCAGAGATCAAAAATTATGTAAGCAAAGCAAGGGGGGGTAATAAGGGTATATTAACGACCGCAATGCATTATTTACTTGTTTCGGGTAGCAAAACTTACCAAAAATACTTCGTTTAGGTAGCAAAATCAGACAAAAAATAATTGTTTAGAGGTATAATTTTTGTCGGTGGAAATACGTGTTTTAGGCGGCAATTTGGAAAAGTCCATGTTGAACGCATCAGATCCACCTTTGAATCAAGTGCCCCCGGGCCCGGGACATCTCCCTAAAGTCCGCCCTAACAATTAGACGTCCACTCTCCAAACTTCCAGTGTCGCCCGGCGGACGGTTTTGAAAGTGATGTCTACAGGGTACAAGGTACAAATCCGATTCATTCTCTAACTTAAAGTATTCTAGTTGACTGTTTTGATTCCACTACAAAAAAATATATATTTCGAAATATCTGAATCTTCTAATTGAACCTGTTCAACCTAAGGTCGAAAACCTAGACAAAAATATAAAAGCCCATAATCAGCGGGCGAGGGGGCAGCCGCCCCAATATCTTAAAAAGCCCCCCCTCCCCCCCACCAAAAAAAATGAAAAGGGCTAAAAAAGGCAAACACATATGGTTTTTATTGTTGTTTTGTCAAAAAAAGGTTCAAATTTCGGTTTAGAAAGATATTTGCCAACAATTCGTCCCGGCCAAGGCACAACCTTGAGGGTAAAAAGTCATTCCCCTAAACAAATCATGGGACCGGCCTAACTCTACCATTTTTAATCCTTACGATTAGATATGTACATTGACTTCATTTCAATTTACCTTTTGCTAACCCCCCCCCCATTTTACAATTTTTCCCAAATTTTTAAAATTAGGTTAAAAACGCGTGTTTTTTTGTTTTTTAAAATTATAGAAAACATTTTCAAACCTCTTCCCAACAAACAGATGATCAAATTTTCTAAAGTATTGGGATTGGATACAGTTTTCATATTTGCATACCTAGGTTGTCGTAGTATAGATTTCTCAAGTTCTGCGCTGGCTGACATTGCAAAAAATTGGTTTAAACATCCTTCCCGTATTCCCCGGCGTCACTTTCCGAAGAGGGTTTTCCCTCCTGGCGGGAGGGCAATTATCGCATTACCTTAAGCCGGTAAATGGATCGTGATAGGATTTAATAACACACGCGGCAACGTGATAGGGTCTTTGAAACTGGTGTTGTTTGTCCTTCTCTCATTAGGGCCATGATCTATATAAGCAAATAAATCCCAAGAGTTAATTACTTAATTTTTAAATTAGTAAAAGTATTTGCTTTATGTCCTTCCGTCAGTGCCCAAGAGGGGTTCCTAGGGACCCAACCTAATTATTCTGATGAAGCCGTGGGGGATTTAAATTTGTTTGTATTAGTAGAAGGGTATTCATAAATCAAGAAAATAAGCAAAAACACTCCTTAAAAAATTGATTGTGTAACGAGAAATCGCAAAAATCAAATTTGGTACTATTAAAACCACGTCCCCCTTGGCAATTAGTGTTAAATATCTTCCAAATCTATAATATGGGGAGTTGGGTATGTTTTCATGTTAAAATGAAAGGCTTATTACCAGCATCATTTGATCACGCATTTTCAGAACTGGGATACTCATAATTATGATATAGAATCAAACGAACCTTCGGTATGAAAATCAAAAATAAAATCGTCTTCCATACGGGACTAGATTTGGAATAAGGCTTTCCAGAATCAAATAAACGATTTACAAATTGAAAATATTCAAGAAGCCCTTCCGATCTTTTCTAATACTCAAAATTGCCACTTGTTTTTAACTATTTATTTTATTAAAATTATAAACTTCTTTTTCTATAAATTTAGCAAGGAGGTGCGCGCTTCCCGAGAGTAGTGGTGACGCGCCGTGTTGCGTATTGGGAGGGTTAAACGTGATCAAATGAATAGCAATAATATAAGGATGTGTGGCACTTGACGTCAATTGTTGACATTCAGGACGGCCTCTCTGTGTTTTCTGGCAGGCAAAATATGACAGTAGTTCTGTGAAGACCACATAAAATCGGTTATAAATTACTTGCAGAATCTTTCCTGATCTAAATTGTCACAAAAATGACAGCTGGTTTAGTCATTAGCTTATTATGATTGATAAGGAAAGTTAGTATTATTTAATTCGAAACAAAGTTACAGAAAACAGAATGTCCCCATGACAAAAGTATAGGTGCTTTTGAGTGCCGTTTCTCTCATTACACCAACAGGGGGCGCCATAAACATAAACAAATGTCACATCATCTATAGGCCTATAGATGGCATTTATATGTTCTTGCCACCGCACATGTTATTGTCCCTTGTTTGTGTTTTGTGTCCTGTGTGGTTCCTTTTGTTGTATATTTATACGTGTGGGTGCAACAACTTTTCAGGCTTTGCCTTTAGTTGTATCTCCTCCATCTACCTTTTTTAATCATTTTGATGTGTTCATTATTTTTTTTTTTGATGTTAATAGAAAAATACAAATACGAATACTGTCAGTTTTGTTTGAGTCTTTTAAGAACAATACTCTATACTTGATTTGGTGATCTTCGAAATGCGGTCTTTCTAATTCTGGTCGATTACAACGCCGCCTATAAATTGGCCCTTAGTTGTGGGTTTAATTTTATTATTATCAACTTGCAATATTCGAGTTTATGGAGTTTTACCTTGACTTTTTTTGGTTAATTCGTGTAAATTCGTTTTTTTTTTTAATTATGTGAACGTATACTGAAACCAATGTGTGATATGAACCAACTTCAGTGTAAAGGGTGTTGATGAAAGTATCTATGTTGGGATGTGGAAAGTAAGCTTTTGGTGTCATCTGCAAAAGGACAAAAGAAAGATCATGCTGACACATTTTGTCCCAGCAGTGAGCTTGGGCGGTTATTGGCCTCTCTCTAGAGAAGTCCGTAACAAGGTATGGTACGGATACGTGGCGTACCTGCGCACAACTTCCTAGCTGTCCTGGGTGATTTTTAATGCCAGACTGGCATGGACCTGTAGATGTAAAGTACCGTTTATCTCAATCTCACACAGTGAGACAAACTCGCATGGAAAATATCTGGCGAATTGATTGATGATTAGTCTTTTTTGCCGCCAAGACCCGTTTAGGAAGACCCACGGGAAAAGCTGACATATCAGATCGGTTGCACTAGGAATTACATCAAATTGATGTATAAATCTATCAGGTGTAATGCGCAACAGTTTACTAAATGTCAGAGACTCATACAACTGTTTCTGCACAGTTGAGATCAGAAACCACAGGTAGTTTTTTTCTATGAAAGTCAGGCTAAGTCTCTGAGTACCAAAACCACCTCAGCGAGTAACAGTAATGACTGGAAGAAATCTCTGAATACCCTGAACTACTACAACAACAATACACTGAGGTACGCCCCGTTTCCAGTCTTGGAATAAGAGAGAATCTATCAAAGAGGTATCAGAGATTCGTCGATGCCAACAATGAGGCAATGGAGTCCCTGTGTTCCGAAGATGGAAGGTAACAAGAAAATCACACTCTAAACACCCTGATGTGATTAAGTAAGGCAATGGAGAACATGGGAGGCTGCCTATCCGAAAATTCATTTTTACAGATCAATGACATGACGAGCTGCCTGGCAAGCAAAGGAGCTTCTCTTTAATACCTATGACAGCCTGAGAGAGGGAAATACTAGATGATGCCCATTTACAATGGAAGAATACTTCCAAGGGCAAAGTCTTCTTTGAAGCAGGGTAAAAGCGAGGTATTCACGACTGTGAATTAGATGACATTGTACTCGAAATATGCAACAAGGGCGTGAATGGAGAACACACACCGAACAATGGTCACTCTCTTAATATCATCCCAGTCCCAAAAAAAGGAAACCTATGTATCAGTCTGATGTGTATTATTACGAAGCTCTTCAACCTGACCACACGATTCTCAACCGAATCAGGAATCTCATAGAGCCCAAACTAAGAGTACACCAAATGCTCAACAGGCCAAATCGAACGACTGAGCTCAAATCCTCGCCCTTAGATGTATCCTTGAAGAAGTGAAGAGGGAACAACTTGCCTGCGGTTCTGATGTTTATTGACTTCAAGAAAGCGTTTGACTCCATCCACCGAAGCAAGATAATGAAAATCTCAAGCCTATGGTAACCATCCATCTTCTTAATGCCCTTAGGAAATATATATTCCACACAAGAGCTAAGTGTTGTTACGCTGGACGGAGAGTCGCATGAATTCGATATCATGGCTGGCGTACTGCAAGGAGACACACTTGCACGCCTCTCTTTATTATCGTACTTGATTATGCCCTAAGGCGTGCCACAAGCAGCATGGAAACCGAACTTGGATTCACAATAACACAAGAAAGTCAGAAGAGTTCTGGCTGTCACAACTTATGATTGGACTTTGAAGATGACATTTGCTCTTATGTAACCAGATCAGCATGATCAGCAATTACTATGGAGGGTAGACACAGAATGCAATAAGATGGGCTTTGTCTGAATGCCAAAAAGACAGAGGTAGAATACACAGAAGCCGATATCAAAATCAGGAAGCACTTGCACGGAAAGGCCCTGAACAAGATGAACACATGGAAATCCCATATATCCAGCGAAGTAAAACTGAGCTTCTTCACAGGCAACTCCGAGAATACGTTTACTGTATGGGTGCGAAGCCTGGTCATTAATCCCAGTTCTGGAGAGGTCTTTCAATGCGTATATACCCGAATTGCAGAGGAAAGTGCTTAACATCAACTGGAAGACAAACTGCTCATAACTCTGTGCTTATGGTGATACTACCTAAGGTTGGAGACAAGGTAGCAACAAGAAGGATGCAGCTCGCAGGTCACTGTTACCGCCACCATGAGCTGTGTACCAGTAGCCTCGTTCTCTGGGAACCACTACATGGACGTCGGACAAGGGGCGGACAACGAAAAAATGTATGTAGAAATCCTGAAAAGGACGCAGGAGTGGCAGACACAAATGCGCTTGGAATGCATGCAGGATAGTATAGACTGGATGATCCGATGCTAGATCCCAGGTGAGGCCGACTTAGTAGTAGTAGTAGTAGTGTAGTAGTAGTAGTAGTAGTAGTAGTAGTAGTAGTAGTATAGTAGTAGTAGCAGTTAGTAGTAGTAGCAGTAGTAGTAGTAGTAGTAGTAGTAGCAGCAGTAGAGTAGTAGTAGCAGTAGCAGTAGCAGCAGGCAGCGCAGCAGCAGCAGCAGCAGCACAGAGCAGCAGCAGCGCAGCAAAAAAAGAAGCAGTAGTAGTAGTAGTATAGGTATGGATATTCGGCGTGTCCCATTTCACAAGATGAATTTGAAGTCAGATTTGTCTCAGTACAGGTCATACTTGAGTAGACATGAACGTCCAGTCAAAGGTGTTACAATGTTATTAGGAATGATTTGGCAGGCGGGCAATTGTTACCACAAACCCCTGCACAGAAAGATACAGTGATGTTAAGATGCCAAGTTACCAGCATGTGCAGTTAATCGGAGTATGGCCAGGAAAAACCATGCTTAAAGCAAGCAGTGATAGGAAGGAGGATGACCTTGTCCATAATTTAGAATTTAAAGGACATGTTCATGGACCAAAAATTATGAATCAGTGTAAAACGTCTCTTCAGGGGAGATAGCTCTACAAAACAAAGAAGCAGACTCTGAGCAGTGCATCGTGGAGGACAGTGATGATGATACCTTGAGTCATAACAAGTTAATACTTGAACAGGCAAAATGATACTGCACTCAAGAAGCTTAGTCAAAGGGCAGTAACCCTAAGGAGATGAGGACTTTCCTGTGTGTTTTACAAACGCAATGAGCTCTTTTGTGTTAAGATTGAAGGCAGTAGCAGTGGTTTGGCTCGTCCAGCTTGAATCTCCAGGTCTTGAGATAGTTGCAGGTAGGGCCATATATGCTGTACGTGTATTTCTATTCAGTCCAGCTTCTGTCTGCGTGCACGACAATGGTTCTAAGGCAAACAAAACTATGTTTGCAAAACGGTTACATATGAATAGTACAAGGTGACGATCCGGGATGTCCTGAGAAGTTGAGTTTCAGCCCTTGGGCCACACGGTGTCGTATGATGCAGTAAGGTCATCAAGATGACGCTTGCCTTAGACGCTTTTCAAAGCTTCCTCAATATCATTTGTGAGTTTACAATCTTATGGACAGTGCTCCGGCTATGGCGAAATTCTGCTTGTTCGTCAGGCAGATGGATTCGACGAATGTTGACAGCCGCGGCCGGGATCAGCCTTCATAGAGTTGAAGGGAACACACAGTGGGTGACTTGCCATTTGGTTAATCCCAAATGTCTAATGGCTAGTTTATCTACTCCAATTCAAAACCATATCTTCTAATATCCATATCGTCAATAACTGAATTGGTCTAATGCCAAATGGTCTAATACCCATCTGGTCCTAATATTATTCCATTTGGCCTAATAGCCATTTGGTCTAATACCCATTTGGTCTAATAATCTGGTCTCACTCCCATCGGGTCCTAATTCCATATCTAATATTCAGCTAGTCTAATAGTCATTTGGTCAATATCCTTTCTTCGTTTAATGCCCATTTGGTCTAATATCAATTGGTCTAATGTCCACCTGGTGTAATATCCTTTGGTCAATATTTACATCAGAGTTCATGAAATATTTGGGTTTAATAACATCAAATGGATATTGGACGCAAATGGGTATTATTAACCAATTAGATATTAGACCAGGGTGGACATTAGACCAATAGGATATTAGACCCAAATTGATATTAAACCAAATGGACATTAGACCAAATGGGTATTAGACCGAATGGCTATTAGACCAGAAGGATATTAGACCAGATTCCATTATACCAGTTGGGTATTAGACAAATTGATATTAGCCACTTAATTTAGACCAGATGATATTAGACCAATGGGAATTATACCAAATGGTTTTTGTGTTTATTAGACAATGGGCATAGACTAGATGGCATTAGACCAAATGGATATTAGACATTCTGTTTATTATATAAATTGGATGTTAGACTAAATGGTTATTAGACAATATGGTTTAGACGAATTAAAGTTAGACCAATGGTTATTAGACCAAATTGGGATTAGACCAAATGGCAATAACCCCACGCTGAAATATTGGGCGGTAGGTCTTGTCACCAGGCTTGTTTGGTTTTGGTAGCGCGAGGTGATGGCAGCCCTCTTCCAGATCTTGGTAAGGACTAGTTAGTAGGGGCAATAATGATTATTTCAACTCTCCTGGAGCCATCAAGACAACGTAGAGCCGCCGTGCATTAGAACTTGCTGGTATAATTAAATCCTCCTAGGCCTTTCCACTCGTTAGTTGGCCGATAGCCATGGTGACCTCATCTAGTGAGAAGGTGTTTGAAGTGACCCATCCACTTCAGGGCGTGACGAAGTTTGGTAACTCTTTTTTTACAAAGCGATGTGACCTTATCATATCCTTGAACGGCCCTTTGCGAGTATTTCTCAGCAAATTAGTTTTGGCAGAACAGGACATTTCGATGGTTGGAACTCTTCGGTGAGTCGTTTTCATCGTCTCCCAGCCGTCCTGCTGAAATGAGAAGTAAATTTTATGGCCGTCTCCTCTCAGCAACCTCACACATTTCCTGTCCAAGCATTTTTTTTCAGATCTGAAGCCTTGGAAGTCGCTCTTCATTGTAAAGCGCATCACCATTGAATTTTTAACGACTTAGTTCTCCAGTAGATAGGAATCAATCTTCCCCTGGAAATATATCATCTAACACCTATAGAATGATCTTTCGCTCCTCTGGCCACCCTCGCTTGCTAGCGTAATTGGTAAAGCGCTCTCTCTCTAGTAATACATAGTTTGCCGGTTCGATTCCGGCCCAGCCTAGAAAGATGAACTACCAGGATGGGATATAATTACGACGACAGCCACTTGGATTCTTCTTTGCTATGTTTAATGAAGATTTAGTAAAGAATTTTATAAATTAAGAAGCATTCAGAGTTCCGGAAATGTTTGAAACCAGGTGGGTTGACTTATTTAGCATGTGCATATCACTACCCTGTATGTACAGTCAGGGAAAGTGCTTTGGGAGTGCATGGAACTAATACAGGACAATGGGAAGAATGGAGATGGTTCTCGTACACTCAAGAACTCACGATGTAAATGTGCTATATTTAGAAGTGCATGACTCTCCCGACAATGCTAGATCATTCGGGAGTGTGTAATGGCTTAGAGAGTAATTAAACAATTGTGCATGAAAAAACACCAAATTTATGAACACTGGGTACTGTCCTACTCAAACTGTGATGGATTTGATGTTATTATGATCTGCATATTTTTTTACTTTCATGTGCCTTAAAAATGACGTTAATTTTCTCCAGGACAGGCAGGCAGAGTTTGCAACATCATTGCTCCATAACATTTTTTCTCCAATTTGATGAGAGACATCTCATAATATGACAGTCACATACTTACAGTTATCAGGACAACACGTCCCACCAAACTATTGGGAAATTTAAGTTTTAGCTGATATTTTGACGACGTTTTTGTGTCTTCCTTTTTGTTGTATTTTTGCTGCATCAGCCCGCTTCGCGACAACTACCAGTATCCTAGATTATTAATTAACCATACCTTTATTAGAAGTAGATAAATTGTTAATTTTGATATCTAATCAAGGTTTTTATGTGATTGACATGAACACACGATCAAATAAATATTTTGCTATTAATTTAAAATCAAGTGTTAGCAATGACTAGTCTAATTCTTCATAATTAGCATCCGAAGTTTAGAGGTGTTTGGCCTTGGTCAAGTTGACGCGGAACGTGTACACTTGTCCCTTTTGGTATTTTGATTGATGCCTTCCCATGTTTGTTTTTACCAAAATGCTTAGTCATTGTGGATTTATTTAATTCTATCCTTGTGTGATGATCCAGAAAATACATTCTGTGTAAATGTATTTTTCACCAAGCCTCTCTACCGGCCTTTACGCTCGCGGGCGGGTGCTTGACAATAAGTAACTGCCCGGGATTACGGGTATATTTGTACAAGTTGCAGTCGGGAAATTCGTTTACTTTCTAAAGTCTATCTGTAGTTTGCCCACTGGTAGAAACAATTGTCAAACAAGTAAGATTTCGGTTTATTTTAGGAAGCCAGGTTTTCTCTGCTGGAAAAGACTACACAGGGGAAGAGACTCATTTGCATATTGAATCAAATGCCAATACAGTTTCTATTACTTTATTTTTGGATGCCTCACAGGAATGAGTAGATTAATAAAAAATAGCCGATTCAACAACAAAGAAGTTTGGGCGCAGTAGAAACGATTTCTGTAATTAAATTATACATGGTGAGTCCAAAACTTGACCCATTTTTGTGTCCGCCATTTTTGAATTTTTAAGATATTATTCTAAACTAGTGGTATCATCTATCATCTTAAAGCTTATTGCATTGGGTCTTTAATTTGCTGCAAAGATAATTCGCATCGTTTGGTATCGACGCGAGCTACTTTGGTTTTGAAATCAATAGTCTGTTTTTGCTGCTTCTGTCCCACGGATTCACCATAACAAATGAACGGCGTCCAGCGAGGCAATCAGTGGTCCCAAAGAACATCGGGCTATTTTATTGACTGCAGAATAAATGTGACCTATGTAACCCCACCAACATTCCAGTCCCATTGATCATCGATGCCCTCTTAACATTCTACAATCTCATCACCATAAAAGAATTCGAAACATAAATTAACTTGATACATGTAATCAGTTTCTGGGAAGTTGAATGAATCATACCATATGAAGGAACGAACATCGGTGACAACCTTGAGAGTAAAGTATTGTCTCATTTTGTCACCAAAATATGCCCCATCTTGAAAAAAAAAGTGCTTCAATAAAACTTACTATTATCACGATCTTTACACCCTTAAGAGACCACTTTATTTTGACATAACATAGACATGGCCCTTATCATCATTTTTGGGGAGTCATTTTGTTTAGTTTGGCCGCCGTGATTCAAATGGGAATCCGTGGATAGGGGTAAAAGCTGACTACTTGATTCAAAATAGCTGTAAATCGGCCTATACTATCAGATTTGGGATTATCTTTGCCAGCAAATATTAAAGTAATGAAATAGCTTTCGATGATGATACCACATTCTTAGATATAGTTTATTAAAATATTCAAAACAAACAATGACGACACCAATCAGGCTCAATTTTTTTGACTCACCTGTAATTAGCCCTTCTATCGTCTTAAACCCACCTAAGATAAACCTACGCACATATTTTATGTCTTTTCGATTATGGGCGATCAGTTGCTCCCTGCTAAAGCATTGTCGCAGTAAGGACTCAAGATCCCTATGTTCATCCATCATATCAGGCAATGTTCTATTATGGCTGTCTGGTTAAGCATCCCGAGAAACAATTCCCACAAAAAGTACACCCTATCTGGTTCATATCAAGTTGAGGTGACGAAATCAACTTGGTTTTTGCGTCCCTATTCCTGGGATTGTCTTCGTCAGTTTCTGGGGCTATATATTTGGATTCTAGTGCAACCTGTCATGCTGTGGTCATTGTACTCTCGGTGTTACGGGAGATTGTTCCAAAGTCACACAATTTCAAAACTGGCGTTTCTACGCCATGTATGAATAATAATACCAATTTTTTTGGCGTTTACATGCGGTGCACAATACCTCTATTATGGAGATGATCAACAGGCGTTTGAAATCGAGAGAGCCCCAGTCATTACTTCAATTAAGTTGATAAGAGGTAGATCCCTTTGGAACATGTGTAAGCCCATAGAGATAATCTCCTCGTTCCCAATAAACTATATAAATAGCGTGGAATAGTGGAGGGCTGTTCTACAATAGGGCCACATAATATCAAGTACTACATTTTCTATGATCAGTTGTCTCCTATATACAACCTTCAATGTTGGGCAAAAGGTTTTCTGTCTGAAAAACCTTAACAAGCTGCTTCTGAAAAAACTTTCAAAACTACCTTCACCCAAATAAGTAACACCATAGACTTGGCCATGTGCTCCTCCTCCGATCGGTTGTTCACTCAAATCCAAATCCTGAGTTGCATAGAACAGGCTGCCAGCATTGGAGTTGGGCAGCTTGAATCGCCTGTAGTATATGTAATAAAAGTAACGAAAGATGAGGGTAATTGACCACATTTTAAAAACGGCCGAGTTCAAAGGACCGGAAAAATACGACTTTTGACGGCGTTGTTACAAACGTTCCAACCTAGGGATTCATACCCACATGGGGTACATCAAACGTATCCTTTATAAGGTTGGCCTTTCTTACATTTTATTTAGTGGTAAAAAAATAGCACAATTTACAAAAAGGTCAAAAATTGTCAGATACATTCATTCTTAAATAATTGACCGCCTAGAACATGTCCATTCACCTTCAAAGGTGATAAAAATGGAAGCCATTCCGCTTAGATGTTATTGTGCCAAAAAACTGGATACCTTCGTTTCACCAAACATTTTTCAAAGACGGAAACAATTGCCGTTATATCTCAAAGAAACGTCAATAAGTAGCTTTAGTGCTGTCTTTTAGTTTTCAATTTAGATCAAAGATGACAAAATAAGGTCAAAATTGTTCCAAGAATTGTCCAAATCACTTGCATCCAAAGGAGTCATAATAAGCGAATAGAAAGATAGTTGGCTGATTGACAGATTTTTGGTTGATAATGACAAATCTATATAATCCCTCTTTTCAAGTAGGTTATATACTTTTGTTTTCATCAGGTGAAAAGGAGTGTGGCTATTAACTTTATAGATTACTGAGTCAAAATGGAATTAAATGAAGAGGGGGGGACACAAAAATTTATCAAAAACGGCTCAAAATCAATTAAAATGGGTGAGATAACACAACGTATACTTTGTCTTACTCTTAATTATGTCTTACCTTGCCCACAGTAGTCAAAAGAATATATGCACCCTTTTACATCCCAAGTGATATAATAAGTAAATATGAGTATATAGATGCTAGGCCAATCATAGATTGGAGTCGAAAAACTGGGAAAGGGAATTTTAAATTTCCCAACATTTATCAAAATAACTAAAATGGGAAACCAATTGATAAAAAGTGTGACTTTGTCCATATATTTAATCATTCACCGGTGACATTTATATAGATTTCTATTGAATATTAAAAATAGTTGTTAGGGTCAGGGTGTTGATTTTCTAGATCTCGGATGTTAAGTTTAAATGGCCAATCTATAATTAGCTAAATTAGGTTTAAACTACATTTATATTGTAACATATATTTCTTAGGGCTATACATTAGAATACCAAATTAGATATGAATAAAAATTAAAATCATAATAACAATAAAATGTTCTCTTGAACTTACTTGCATTTGATTGCACCCAAAGGACAACATAACATGTTTAAAATCGTTTTATACTGAATTTTGATATGCAAGGATATTCTCCTCTAGTTATGGTTTCAATTGGGACATGTTGGTAAATATTTGTTATTCCACGAGAATTCATTCTAGAATACTCATAAGGGTTTTTGTAAGTTTAATATTTGTGTATACACAGTGATCTATCAAGGGTTCGAGGTTAGGCTATGCTGTTTTAATTTGGACCCGAGTTTGACTCAATATTAACAGCTAAAATATCCATCAAGCTTGTCCCGTTATGGGTGGATTCAAAGGCACCAGTGTCTGTCTTGGATTAAGCATTAAATAATGAATAGGTCTAATGCCAAAAAGAACAACCCTTTAATATTTTGCTTTTCAACCATGTATGAGAAGTGACATTTTGGACACATTAAACCAGAACTGAATATGCCGCCAAATTGGAACAGTGACTGTTGTTCCCATTTTGGGTTGTTCTTTACCAAATGTTCATTCCGACCTGTTGATTAAAACCTAACAAAATTAAAATAAATATTCTACTGCCCACTACAAGGCCAAAAGCTTTAAAAGCTTTTAGGGAATCATTCTCTCATCCTTTATGGTCATTTTGCCGAAAAAAATGTAAGATAGTACCTTCGACAGTGGTTGCGTATGCCGTCAAAGTCGAAGGAGTAAGGGGGTGTGTTTGCCCACCCGCGGAAATTTATGGTGCTTTTTGTGAGAATATTATGCACAGTTAACTCTCAAATCTATATGTATAGAGAATTAGCCATTTGGTTCATCTTTAGGAGTGAAAACCCCTTGAAAATCCGATCTTCCTAACTTTTAGCTTCAAAATGATTTTTTCACCTTAACGGTAGATCTTTGTGGAAAATGCCGACAAATTCGGGGAACACTTTGCAGACTCGAGACTTGATGACGTCATTCATAATACGGATGTGTTACTTATTTTGGTTCAATGGAAAGAGGAGGACCATACCTAGCGCCGACAATAAAAATATTATGAACCACATCGGGTTGCTTTTTATAGATGCAGTTCTTAAGTATTTTGTTTTTTCATTCGTGTTATCATAGCCACTATGGAGTAACCGTAAAGGAGGGCATGATAATAACAATAATAACAACTTTGATTTCTTTGATTTCTTCTCCCTTCAAGAAAAGTGCATCATAATGGCCAACTCATTTTCAACTTTTAATACTCTGGTTGATGTGAATTATGGTTGATAAATAATTTTGACAAAGAGGGCAAAAGAGCTAATTTACCCATTGTGGGTAATTCCCATCAAATCTGAAATTGGAATAGCGAATACCCTCATTGCTGAGGGATGGTAATTTATGGATAAAAATAAAACCTAGGAAAAATTATGGCTTGCATTCTGTACATTTATCAACCATAGTTTAAGTGTTGTTCAATCATTCTTTATAATCATTTTTTAAAAATACATCAAACATTAACAATAGAATGTACAAACACTCCAAGACACGCTGCAGGCCTGAACTAGATGCAGCATGAAGGCACGGGGAAAAGAATAAAAACAAAGAAAAGACAAAACCGACAGAGCATTTAACATTAACATACACCATTATATAAATAGTTAATTGATAAAAACAGTATAGAAAGCCAGAATAGAGGCCTACTAGTACATAGTTTATGTGGAAAGTAGGTAAGAAAGAAGCTACATTTTGAAAAAAGGAGAGATCCCACTGAGGTCATTGCGCGCATCCACATGGTATAGCTGTCTTGCATGAGAGCGATTTTGCTAATTTCACGAACCAGCAACTTGGAACATTGGACACCAGTAAATTTGAAGGTTCGCGCAACCTTTCCACATTCTTAGTTGTGACCAAGCCCCCTAGAACCGACTCTATACAATTTAACTTGCATTTAAAACCTTTTTGAATTATATCCGATTGAAGGTTTTGATACTTAAGCAATTTACCGCTTCATGGCTGTATGGATATTGTTTGGAAAGGAACAGTCAATATAAAATATAGACTGATTTTTTGCATTATCGATTATTTGAGATCAAGGTCTTCTGCGCAGGGCGTAAGATATTTGGTGGAAGGGTTCCTCTTGTTACCGGGAAGCAGGGGAGACACAAAAATTGTGAAATTACCCTTATTGGATTTCGCCAAAAACATTAACGGGTGTGCAAAAGGAATACTATTGGCCTCCATGTGTATCTACCTTGTTGCAAGGAGATGTACAGTTGTTAAGAACATGGAGGGGGTTGTGTATTTGGGCAGAGTTTGCATTTAGCATAGTAAATCTCTTTACCCAGGTGCGGAGGTTTGTAAATGTTGGCAAAAACATATATGCTCTCACGCAAAGCTCAGACCCCCCCCCCCCTGGGAAAAGCAAATTTGTAAATAATTGACTTCAGGTAAGGTCACTGTTTTCGGCTTCTATCAGTTTAAGGCCTGTTGCCCTGAACCATAGAGGTTTGAATGTTTGTATCCCACTCCACTGATTTGTTTTATCATTTGAGGTTGTTCTAATACTATCCTTACGAACTTTTCCACTGGTCTTCTTCGGTAGACACTTTTGCACAGGCGCCCAGTCTGGTTAAAGGGTGTTCCAGCGTTGACTACCAAAAGATTTAATGTTTTTCTTTCTTTCAACAAGACTCACGAGTGACTTTGCATTGAAGAACATGGAGAACCCTGTCGTCACCCTTGGCCAGACATCCTGGCATAATACACATATGAGCCTCTAAATCTATGTCGAGAGCTTAGGGAATAACATCCCCAAGGGCTATAAAATGCTGGTGAAGCCCCATTTTTTTAAACACCAAGCCGAGATTTGATAGCGTTGGTGTGAATTTGGTCAAGGGACGTCAATTGCTTCAGAGTTCATCACATAAAACACCGTAAAGCAGGAATGGAATATTGAATATAACCCGGAGTTTAAACCTCATCTCTAACTTGGCTCATTGATGTTATTTATATGCTCTGTAACTTGGTTTTTTTTTTTTTGAATATTGAACCTTAGTTTTTATGACCATGTGTTTGGATCCCCGATTCGCCCAAGGGATATCCGGAAACTTTTCTTACATATTGAACCATAATCTTAAGATTCTCTCTCCTCCCCCAATCTTGAGCTCATGTTGATTCCTCAGGTGGCGCGCAGTGTTATGGACTCCAAAATGGGTAAATGGAATACCTAGCACTGTATCCACGCTAATTATATTCCATTGAGTATTTGCGAAAAGGGCAATTATGACTGTTTCCCTTCCATCATCATCACCATAATATTTTAACATTTTTTACCCTTTTGGACATTTTACCCCAAAATGGTTCATTAAAACACTAGCACTTTATTTACTTAATCCTCGTCTTACGCCAGGGGGTTGGGGGGGGGGGGGGGGGGGTGTGTGGTTACCACACCCCCCCCCCACTGAATACATTTTTTGCTTCGGTGCGCTAAAAATGCCAAAAGCTTTCTTAAAGAGCTTCTGGGTATCGTTTTTTCTCAATCCTTTCCGGTCATTTTAAACGAAACAATTGTAAAGGCAAGCAACTTCACCGTGGTTAGGGTATGCCAATCAAAGTCGAAGGGTAACGGGGGGGGGGGTTGCCACATAAGAATATTTCATCGTACATTTTTGAAATGATTATGCTCACATTATTTGCTCTAAAACTATAGCTTTATGTAAAACTATTCAGATTGCCATCATTTAGAGCTGAAACCCGCAGAAATCCTATGATTCCTAACTTTTTTCAGCGCAAAATCGGATTTGCGCCTATTTTCTTCTGTGGAAAATGCCAATTTGGCTGACTCGCGGACTTTATGACGTATTGTGCCGCATAACAGGTATGTTAGTACTTATTTTGCTACAAGGAAAGAGGAGGAACCTAGCTATCCCATTGGTATCAAAATCATAAGCATCGGATGCTTTATATGATCACGAGGGGGTGGTAACCCCCCCCCCCCCATTGGTAAACCGTGTTACAAAAAAAGGCTTGGTAAGACAAGGGTTAATCACTGCCGCTGGGAAAGAAATAATTTTGTTTCTTTAAGCTATTTTGAGAAAGAGAGTATTATGACTAATTCATTATTTTTGGACAAATTTGAACTGTGTTTTGGGCCATTTTACCTAATTTTGGAAACATTTGAATTTTGGCCAATTTTGACCCTAAACGTTGTCAATTGAAATGACTAGCGGATCTATTCATTTAATTATAGTTCTTGGGAAAATACTTAACATTATTCCCATATGATTGTTTGAGAGTTGGGGTTGATTTGGATGTTTGTTGCAATATGACCCCAGAATATGCAAATTTGAAATTGCTAGGCACTCAATCCACTCATTTGTGTTCCTTGGGATGTACACGCATATTTGTTTCCCCTGATTAACAGCTTGATAAAAGAAGGCATATGATTGATTTCCTTACCTATTTTTTTGGACTATTTTGCCCTTTTTTTGGCCATTTTTTTTTTTTCCCCAAACAATTAAATAAATTGGGAAGGGGCTTCCATTATATTCACTTAAATATGACTCCTTGAAGGTAAATGGACAGGTTCTGATAGATTATTTTAAGAAAGGGTTGTATTTCCCGATGAACATGACATCACAGAACACGGCTTGAAGATGAGGCCAAAAAAAGTGCACACCAAATTTGAAGTGCAAGTCCATCTGAGGTGAGTAAGCAAGGGCTAGTGAACGCAGCACTTCCACTTCGTCCTTACGTTTTCTCTACGCACCCATGATGGAAACCCAAGCATACCGCCCAAGATGATCTTAGAACAGTGCATTTCTCAACAGGCAAATTGCTGACAATGGACCCACCCCAAAGTACCAAATGGACTTTCACAGCCCAGTCGACTTTCACCCGACTAAAATTGTGTTCACGACTGGTATTTACATATCTTGATCATTGCAAGACACATAATAAGTGTTTTGTTGTGGGTCCTATTTTTCGGGACACGGTTGTCAATTCAAATTTAATTAAATACTTATTGTGGGCGCAAAGAAATTGAATTGTTGTATATTGACATATACAAGTACATAATTTGTCTGAGTAATGGGGTCACGGTAATTTTCTGAGGATGCATTTTTCTCTGAATTTGCACTTATGAGTTGTAAACCCCTATCCGAGAACTAGTGCAGAAAAGGAGCTAAACCTAATCTTTGAGTAAAACTAAGTCCTTTGAACTTGCCCACTGTCGGCTATTAGACCATGGTGAAACACTTTGTTTCTTCTGCTTGTACGACAGAAAATCCTAAATCATTTTTATATTGATTTACAGAGATTTATTGGCAAAAACGCACTTTCCCGAAAATGTCCTCGTGCCACTACAGGTCTGTTCAGCAATACATTATTCTGGGATATTGCTGTAAAAAAAAAAAAAAGAAAAAAAAAAAAAAAGGAACAGTAGCGTCTTGTATCTCTGACATGGGTGTAAAAAAAATTCCGACCTTTATGACGTCTAAAATGTTTAAATTGCCGTTTTTAAGTTACTTTATTGATCTTTAATTCCGTTTTCATGAATAAAAGTCCTATATTTTATTGATGTGTCTCGTCATCCGGGGACACTGTCGATTTCAAGATTTTAGTGATTGATTTGGCTTCAAAGATCAAATTGTTTACTTTTTGATCCATATAATGATTACAGCCGATATTAACATAATATGTCATTTAGACAAAACCAAACGTGCAGATATGATTGAAGATTTCTGCTCACGCAAGTCCGAATGAACAAATAATAAGACCCAAGGATGATCAGTTCAAGTTAGCATATGTTGTCCGTCCGTGAAAGAAATATTTCGTTGCGTCCTACTTTTGGGCGGGGCCGCATCCCGTGTCTATTTTGGAAGTTTAGGTGAAGTGTCCGCATTTTTATTGAAATTTGTAAGTTTGGGTTGGTGTTGTGGTTGTGGGTAGGTGGCGGTTGAGGTGTTTTGTCATGGCGGACAGTTTAAACTGATCAGCTCCTCTATTTTAAATGTATCTATCTCATAATTCATTTGATTACGCCTATTTATCAATTGCTTAGGAGGTTGTTTCAGGCTTGTATATGAATAATCTGAATGTTATTATTACAATAATATTCCCTTATAATGCGCGATGCGTAATCCAATATCGTTTAATTCCCATACTTAAGCTCACCGATGATTTCGTGTGAATGACGCCCTCGATTTTTGTTTACACAAAAACTAAAATCATATTATTTTGTTCACATAAAGCCATTGTCTTGCAATATGATCGCGCAGTTTTGGTATCAAATTCCTTATCTGACATATTTATTTGTCGCAGTATCTAGTTTAATGGAATTGTTAACCCACCAACAATGGTTTACTACATCAAATTATGTTTGGTGCTTTCATGCGATACTACATAATGAATAACTCTACATCAAAGGCAAAAAAAAAAAAAAAAAAAAAAAATCTGATTCATTTCTAACTTTGGAACTGAGCATTTGATGTTACTATCTTAAATATTTGGTTGGCATGATTTTTGAGAAAAAAATCCCGAATTCTGATTCTGCTTAATTAGTGTATTATTACCTAAAGGGTAATTAGAACCAAATTATGGTAAATTAATTGTTTTGTTAATATGAATTAAGTCTAAACGTTAACTGTTATATATTTTCTACCAATGGGGTATGTGATTCTTCTGGTCTATTTAAAGCCACAATCAGTGTTATTTTCCCAAATTACAATACCTAATTTGTCTCTAATATTGCAGTGGAGTTCATCATCATCACCTTTATTAACTTATTACTGGTCCTTGTGGAAAACAGTGAGTATATTAAGTGGTTTTGAAATCCATTTACGACTGTTTGTTGGCTAGTGAAAGTCGGATCTCGACTTTTATATTAGTAAACAAATGCAGAAAATCTGATTTCTTGACAGATAGGTCGTGTTACTTCTGCCATTTGCATGGGTTTTCACTGCAACCATTTCCACTTCAACAGTGCAAAAAATGGGACTTTGATAAAAATTTTAGGGGGCGCGATTTGCTTAGCATTTTTGAAAGAAATCTCTTATAGTGGCTTTAAGTCGGAGATGCAATCAACACACATCATTTCATTATGAATAGCAATAGCATTTACCATTTATTCATGTCTAAATATAACTATATTGTTAACCCTTGCAATGCTTCTGTATCGTGTTGACATTAGCAGAATGAGACGCATCATAATAGTACAGGTGCAGAGGGTGTAGTGTAATTGATGTGCCTTATTTATTCATTTAATTTATCCTGTCATTTACATACTTCAACATATGTATTAACAATGTGTTTACAAATCTCATGATTTATCCATGTCAGAATGGGATTTTTCCTTCAATCAAGTATGGTAGTGAAATTGGTCCAAAATTAACAATGAACCATATTGCTACCCCAGTACTGAAAGATTGAATAATTTATTATTTTTGTGAGGCGGTGCCGTATCACCTGAGTTTTGATTTTCGTGTTATAGTGTGTTTAAATTGTCTTTTATAATGTTTAATTGTAACCCGAGGGTCGATAGTCACATAATTTCAATCGAGGCGATATTTGAATCAACATGGCAACTATACCAGTAGTGAAACTTACTGTATATTCTTTCAATGGCAAACAGGATGTTGCGGAAAATACCACCCGCAGTGATGCTAGTATTGATTTTACCAATAGGACAATATGTTATTTAATTCCATCAGATACGCAAAATAACATACCATATGCAAAACGATAACATAACGAATATAGCCATCAATGTGTCTTCCGTAGCACCTAGACAACTGAAGCTTGTACTATTCTTTCCAAATGAGAACAATCTTACAAATATTATTAAATGTTAAGATAATAGAAGAATTTAAGCAAAAACAATAATTGACAGCTTAAGGATGTATAAAAGGACAGATTGTGATCATGACTCTCTGTTCTTGGTATTACTTGAAACCCATTTTTAAGAAAACCCGCAACAATTTTATAACATACCCTGGATATGAAATTTGTATCCACGAACAGAGTAAACCCGCGAAAAAGGCGGAGGCTGGAATGTTTATATCCAAACGACTCAAAACAAGATTAGGGATGATTTAACAAATGCCCACGGCTAATTATGAAGCCTGTTGTGGTTGAATTTGCTCAAAACCAACATAAATGTAATCGTTGGAGTTATACGACAATCATCTTCGATCACTTCATTGGTGATTTTATAGCCATATTAGAAAAGATTGACAGGAAAATAAGTGGTTTATCATGGGAGATTTTAACATTGATCTACTAAAAGAGGAAATCCACAGACCCACACATGATCTCTTAAAATCTTATTCTTCATATTCCTCTTCTTCAGACTATGACTAACTACAACAGAATCTGACATAGTGCACTCCTCATTGATAATAATTTTAACTACAACATGATATATTTCTTTGACTATATGGGTGACTCGATATTGCGACCATTTTCTAACTACTTTGACCGACAAATATGAATGTTACCAAAGAAAACGTTACTGATATGGAATATTTTAAGAGGATTATATGATAGAATGTTCAACCTTAAAGGAAAATTTCCAAAGTCCAAGTGGGCGAGATATTGAATGGAAGTCAATGCGAATGATGACTACAATATCATTTATCTCAACAATTAAAAATGACTGTTAATAGGCAATACCCATTGTCAAAAAATCCAAAACCGAAGAAGGATCCATATCTCCTTGATCACACCGGTTTTTAAAACTAGTCTCAATAAGAAGAATGAACTGTATAAAGCGTATAAATGCCATCCAAGTTAAGACAACATGAACGCGTACAAAGTATACAGGACAATTGCACAGTCTTATTCGTACAGCCAAACGTGGATACTACGAATCCAAATTTCAGCATGCTAAAAATATATGAAGCAAACTTACAACTATAAAATAGCATAAACGGTCGCACTTCTAAAAAGAAGCAACATACACAATTCTTAAATGTTTCCGGTGAAATTGTAATCCAGCCCAAAACTATCGCGATGATTTTAACTCTTTTTTCGTGAATTTTGGTCCCAAAACTAGCTGAGAAATTACCACTGGAGACACGAAATATCACGAATATTTATTTAACCCACTTCAACATAATTAGTACATGTTACCTAAGTTGAAAGGGTGAATAATAAAAATCATAAATAACAAATTCGATAAAAACAAAAGTCCAGGGCATGATGAGATCAGTAATTTCCTTGTTCAAAAATTGCCAATGACGTAAGTACCCCCCTTTCCATGATGTTCAATCTACTCTAACACAAGGTTCTTGTACCAATTGACTAAAAATGCCAAATTGTACCTATTTACAAAAGGATGAGTTGATGTTATTCAAATTAACCGACCTATTTCGATATTGCCATGTTTCTCAAAGATTCTTGAAAAATTGTCTTTAAAGATTTTTTAATCATTTAATTGATAACATAGGATTTTAAACAATAAGCAATTTGGCTTTAGGTCTTATTTTTCAACACAGATGGCTGTTCTTGAATTACTCGATAAAATTTAACATGCTATTGAAAATAACGAAACTACAATGGGTATATTCCTCGATTTATCTACAGCTTTGATACTATTAACCATGATATTTTCTTGCTAAATTAGAACATTATGGCTTTAGAGGCACGTATTAACAATGGGGTTTTTTTTTTCGTACTATCTTTGTGAAAGAAAACATAGGTATCTTATAATTCGTACAATCTGAAGTTTCAATATACAACATTGGGTGGTCCCACAAGGTAAATACTTTGGTCCTTTGTTATTTATTCTATATTTTAACGATATTAATTAAAACTGTCTTCAAATCTTAATTCTCGTCATTGTGTGCTGATGAACGACCATATTGTATTCCGAACATAAATTTATTGCTGATAAAATACATTTCATTAACACAGAATCAGAAGTGTCAAACTGGTTTAAAGCTAACAACTCCAGTAAACGTTATGCAACAACTACATGAGTTATGGGACACCCTTAAAACGTTTAATTTCCAAATTCTATGAATATAGATGGAAAAGTGCTAACCAGGGTTAACAAGACGAAATTTCTTGGTGTATTTATGATGACAATCTTTCGTGGAAATACCATATTGAAGCTGTACCAAATACAATATCTAGAAATGCTGGTGTCCTGAACAAATTAAAACCTTTGTTTCCCAAATGTATTCTACGTACCATCTATTGTCAAATTGTATTACCCCTATATACATATGGCATTCTTGCATGGGGTAGTACACATAAAATTTATGGTAGATAGAATTACATAACTTTCAAAGAGAGCAGTGAGAATTATTTCAAATTGCCATTATATATCACACTCCAAACCCTCTTTTCAAAGATTTAAATATCCTTAATATCTATGACATGTATTAAACGCTTGCATAGGTGTTTTTATGTATAAAATTTTACAGACCAGCTTCAGATTGTCTTAAATCATATGTTACTACGTTTACTATACATACTTATTCTAACCAGAAACAATAATTCTTATCAATTGCCAAAAACCAAAACTACTTTCGCTCAAAGGTTGTGGTCTATGGGGCCGGAGACTGAAAATTTAACCTCCTGTTTCAAATGCAACCAGTGTTAAGACATTTAAACAACCTAAATGAGAATGGATTACACTAATGAATAATTTGCTTTGCTACTATTCACCGGTGCTTACAGTTTAGTTACCCTGCTCAATCTACTTTTTTTGATCATTGTACAATGTCCAACTCGGCACTCGCAGCATTTTATGTTGTATGTAATATTGTGTTTAATTATTGTTTTGGGGACGATTACCTCGGCCTTTGGCCTTTCTGTCGTGTCCCCCTTCACCAATCATATATAACTGTATCTTTATATTTATTTACTTATTGTTTGCTTTGCGTTTGGCATGGAAATAAAGTTGAAATTGAAAGTTGATTTCGACTGATTTACCTCTTTTTGGACAATATTGGCCTTTTTTTGCCATTTTGACCCCAAAAATTATAAATGGATTACTTCCATTATATTCACTTAAATGTGACCTTTTGGCCTTTCTTACCCGAAATTTAAAAAAGAAGTGGCAACACCCCATACGCTATTGTATGTCCCGTGGGATGCCAATCCCCATGTTGGATGTTTGTAACAATTACGAAATTACTCCGTCAAAACTTTTTCTGAGCCTTTTGTTGCTGTAAGGCCGCCGCCTACATGATGTATGTTTCTCACACATGGTCAGAGTTGTGATGAATGTGTGTAAGCAAATTTAGGTAAAATTAGTTATTTGGCATAGACAATCAACAGAGCCTTCCATTGGGGACAGTTTCTAAGACCTTGACAAACACCATTTTTTCCCCAAAATTGTCAATTTGCACGTTCCACAAGAAACGTCTCAAACTACTACGTCTACTTTCTAACAGTTATGCTATTTCCCTTAATTTTCTCCTAACTTTAATTACAGGGACACAAGGCGATGTTCTGGGACCACAAGTTTGCTATAGGGCACTTGTTTAGTTATTTTGGACGTCTGAAGGTTATTAGACAAAACAAGTAGAAAAAAAAAACAAAACTCAACATGCGGTTTTGAACTTCCTTCCCTGCTGTCAAATCTGCCCTTTATAGTAAATGCTTGGCTTTTCTGCTGTAAATACCAAACGCCCCCGGGGCGGTGTATTTTTCAAAAGGGGGCGTTATTCGGTGATTTTCAGATGAAATATTTACCTTCAAATTGAGTGTTTTTAGCTGATCCATTAACGTCTTTGTGGTAGAACGAAGTAAAGTTTGCAAGGTAACTTCTAGTCCTCCCGCTGGCTTGGAGTATCGCCGTTTTACGTCAAATGGATTCCAAGTTTTCAACTTAGTACAAATTGCGTCCGGCCTCGAATTGTTTGCGTTCGGATCATATTTTCCATTCAAGAAGTCAATGTGCAGTGCCGGAAATTCGCTGCGAACCCAATTCACCTAAAGTTTGCACTGAACATTTGTGAAACCAAAAAAGGTTCACACAGTATTTTCCAGTGCTAAAAAACAAAGTTTGTATTTTTTACTTATACCCTATCCACTAAACACAAGTTCTTAGTGGCCTTCCGAACACCCTTAGTTACCTTGGGCAATGTTTGACACTGCGTCTTTGGTCCATTTCATTACAAATCGATACAGCTTTATAATCGGCCGCATCATTTTCTCAAGAGGGATTTACCCAGGGCCGGGGTTTCCGTTTTTCTGGCAGGATTGTCCACCCCGTTGCGTTTAAGTTGTTTTTTTTTCCTTAATATTTTTCTTCCAAATTTTAAGTCCTTTCTCTGAATTTATTATATGAAGATATTTCTATATATTTTTAAGTTATTTTAGTTTTTTTACTGACGTTTGTTTGCACTTGTTTTATTAATTAGTTTTAATTGTTAATGATCTTGACAAGAGGTTGAAGTGCAACTTGCCAATCATGCAATGTTTTTTGATGTTTGCCGCTCTGTTTCATTACATCGATCTCTAAGGAGGAAGCGGGCACTGCCACCCATGGCAACTGGTCTCTCTGGGGTTTTCCCGAATGTTAAAAAATTTGGGCAATCATAAAACCGGTTGCCCTTGGTCGAGGAGGTCGCTAATGGACATTGATCAGGTATTTTTAAACCTAGGGAGAACAATCACATTGCTTTTTTTTAACTTAGAGGAAAAAAAAAATAACTGAGCCGATAGAAGTGAAAAGTCATGTATTAAATGTGAATGTACTGTGAAATCTGCGGCGTCCAGACGGACTCGAGGGCTTGTTGAGGAGTCAGAATGAGCCTGGTGAATTTTGGTTTGTGTTGTGTTAGAAGTAAGATTACGAAATGTTTCACGGTAGTATGTATCCATACATGTACTTTTGGGTGGCATTTATGGAGGGTTCTTTTTCAGCACACAAACAGTGGGTGCGTTTTATTAGAGGGGCGTTTATAGAGGATATACGGTATAATTTTACCTATTTACTTCATATCATACGTATTTTTGGCTTGTTTATTCAGGTTTGGTACCTATCGTCAATTAATGTGCCAAAAATGGGTTCGACAAAATAGTAGAAGATCAGCTGTAAGGTCCCGTGTACCAAATTTGGAGACAGGTTGCAAGTGGTTGGGGTTCCCTGTGTAGATACGACATTTTACTTGGGTTTGTCGCTTGAAAAGTTCCGGGCATTTCAAATTGAAAAATGCACAAATTGTATCAAATTGGTATCAAATTAATTCGTCTGGGTCATATGGGAATTCAAAATGTATAGATTGGTTTACCTCCGACCTTTATTAAGATGTCAAAGGTCAAACGCAACTTTTAAAGAGGTCAAAATCGCTAAAAATGGTCACATTGTCCGATTATAATGATTACTAGTGTCTAAAATATTGTTTCCTGCATGCACATTCAAATAAGCACTTCAAAATACAAAATCATGCTTGCCTTGAATTTTCAAAATGGCTGCCAGCACACACAATTTTATCACAAGGGTAGCACGTAAGCTTACTCGCTTGCACAGTATAAACTACTGGGTGTCATATCCTCTGATACAAAGTCTGAATCAATGTTACAATCACAGTCAGATGGCTCATTATAGACTTATTCTGTGCACGACATTTTAGATTTTTGAAATCTAGCTTACTCTCGTAACTACCTCTCACCAGACCTAGAGGTGATAATTGCACATGGTTTTCATAAATTCAGCACGTGAATGCCTTTTTTAACTATTGGCCCCCCTCTGGTTACCCACCTTCAATATGTGAATCAGTGTGGCAGGGCAAATACCTCTTTCATAGGGAGCTGTGCTTCGGCTTATGTGATGTACAACCGGGGGTCCACGTGTATTCCAAAAGTGGATATCATGGCTCGTTCGTGGCCCCCCGAAACATATCCTACCATAACTCGTAGGTCTATTTTCACTTGGCAAGAAAAACATTTGGTTAATTTTTGCAAACATAAACCGCTATTGGGTTTGAGTTTGCTATACCCTAACAAAAGTTTGTATTTTTACTTTAACACTACTCAACTAACACAAGTTTCTTAGTGCCCCTTCCGACACCACTTCTAGTTAACTTGGCAAGTTTTGACACTGGCGTCCCTTTGGGTCAATTTCATTAAAAACAAATCGATACAAGCTTTTACTCACCGGGCCCAGCATCATGTTTCACCAAGAGGGGATTTTCCCCAGGGCCGGGGTTTCCCGTTTGCTAGGCAGGGATTTCCCCACCACGTGGCGTTTTAAGTTTTTTTTTTTTCTAATATTTTTCTTCCAAATTTCAGTCCTTGCGCTGACTTTATTAATGAAAAGATTATTTCTATATATATTTTAAGGTTATTTTAGTTTTTTACTTGACGTGTTTGTTTGCACTTGGTGTTATTATTAGTGTTTTATTGTTATGATCTTTGTCACAGAGGTTGAAATGAAACTTGCCAATCATGCCAATGATTTCTTGATGTTTGCCGCTCTGTTTACATTACTCGATCTCTTGGGATGAAGCCGCACTGCAACCATGGCAACTGGTTTCTCTGGGGTTTCCCGAATTTTATTGAATCATAAAACCGTTGCATTGGTTCGAGGAAGTCGCTATTACATTGATCAGGTATTTGTTAAACTAGGGGAGAAACAATCACAATTGCTTTTTTTTTTAACCTTGAATTAAAATACTGAGAGCCCGCATAAATGAAAAGTTCATGTCTTAAAATGTGACATGTAACTGTGAAATTCCCTGCGCGTCCAGACGGACGCGCACGGCTTGTGAGGAGTCCGAATGAGCCTGGTGAATTGGTTTGTGTTGTGTTTATAATAAGATGACGATGTTCACGTAGTATGTATCCATACATGTACTTTTGGGGGGGCATTTAATTGGATGGTCTTTTTCAACACAAAAACATGGGGGGGCGTTTATTAAGAGGGCGTTTATTAGAGGAATATACTGTACACTTAATTTTCTTTTACTTCATACAGACTGTATTTTTGGGGCTGTTTCTATTTCAGTCTTGGTACCAATATCGTAATAATGCCAAAAATATGGTTCGGACAAATAATTAGACGATCAACCCTGAAGGTCCCGTGACCAAATTCTGGAGACAAAGGTTTGGAAAGTTGGTTTTGGGGGTCCCCCTGATAGATACTGAACATTTTTACTTGGGTTTGTCCGCTTGAAAAGTTTTTCCGGGCAATTTTCAAATTGAAAAATGCACAAATTGTAATCAAATTGGGGTGCAAATTATTCGTCTGGTCATATGGAATTCAAAATGGTTAGAATTGTTAACCTCCGACCTTTATTAAGATGTCAAGGTCAACGCACTTTTAGAAGATGTCCAAATCGCTTAAAAATGGTCCAAAACATTGTCCGAGTATAATGATACTAGTGGTCCCTAATAATATGTTTTTCCTGCCTGCCAATTCAAATACCAACATTTCAAATACAAAAATCATAGCTTGACCTTGAATTTCAAAATGGCTGCCACACACACCATTTTTAAATCATCAGTGTACACGTAAGCCTTACTCTCTTGCAACAGATAATAAACTACTGGGTGTCATATCCATCTGAAATGACAGAAGTCTGAATCAATGTACAATCAACAGTCCAGAGCCTCCAATATTACTTATTCTGTGCAACATTTAGATTTTGATCTAGTCTGTACTCTCGTAACCTCTCACCATGACCTAGAGGTGATAATGTGCACATGGGGTTCAATAAACAGCCGGTGAAGTGGCCTGTTTAATAGTTTGCCTCTGTGTACCATTGAAATTATGTGAATCAGTGGCAGGGGCGAAATCTTCATAGGGAGCTTGTGCTTCGGCTATTTGATGGTACACCGGGGGTCACTTGTATTCAAGGTGGAGTATCATGCTCGTGATCGTGGCCCCCCCGAACATAAAGCCTAAGCCATAAGTGCGTAGGTATATTTTCACTTGGCAAGAAAAACACTTTGGTTAACTTTGCAACATAACGACTATTTGGGTTTTGAGTTTGCTACCCTAAACAGTACTTTTGGTTTATATTTACTACCCTAAACATTCTTTTTGAATCAAGTAATCACTGGTCTCGTCCGAAATTACAGTTCAACTATTAGCACGAAATGTCAGAATTGTAATCAACACATGTATCAATTATTCTATATAGTTATATGGAATACAAAATGGTGTAGTTTGTTTACCTTTGGACCTTGAGTAAAAACTATGGTCAAAATGTCTAAAGGTCAACACACTTAGGAGTGTCAACTTTCCGTTTAAAATGGTTAATATTGTCCGACTTTAATTATATTATTCTCTCGCAATGGGTTACATGACAATACTGTAACAAATTGCAGTGCTTGGTTGTAATTTGGAAATACAGGACAATACTGGCAAATTTGGCCCAATTTTTCAGACTCTTTATTTGGATTTTTGATGATAACAAAAATTATATACACTAATTAATAATGTATATATACTATGAATTTCAATAATGCAATTTAATACTCCATTAAAAATTACGTCTTTTTTACAGAGCAAAATCCTGGCAGCAATTCTTCCAACAGATCCTGTTCCAATGTGTCACCCTTTACCTTTATCTTTTAAAATTTGATTTCATCCATTTTACAACAAGCTGTAATATTCTACAAACAAACTCTATATTTTTAGAGTATATGCCTGTAAAAGTTTTGGATTTGGCCCTACTAAAGTCCAGAGTGTTCACAGACTTTTTTATTCTAACACAGCCACACACACTCACATCCTTGTAATACACACGAAATATGTTTTTAAGTGTTTTGGATTAATTTTTACAGTATATTGTACAGTTGATGGTAATATGTAGCAGAATTGCTGTCCTGGGTGGTATGTCCTGTAAATTTTAGTATTTTTTTATACCGTGCCACATCTTTTCATGAAACCCAAACCTTAATCCACCACCATGTTAATTAGCTAATTACGTGGGTCCCTAGTTCCCTTCCCCCCCCCCCCCCATCCCCCATCCACCAATGGATGGTCATTAAAAAATGATTAAAACCCTCATAAATCTGAATTTTTACATATTACATGGAATTGAGAAACATCCAATAATATCAAATTCAGGAACCCTTATTAGGATGGCAAACAGCCAGCTTCAAAATATGACATATTAAAAAATACATAATTTGGGTTCATTATAGTAAACTTTTTGGTGCTCACCTGTAAATTACGACGACACCCATTAACCCTCGTCCCAAATGTTGTCGCACAAAACGAAAACAAAAATGATCTAAGGCTTTCTGTAATTGAAGTCCATCCTTTGCGGTCATTTTAGCGAAAAAAATGGAGGTGCCGCCGGCCACCTGTACATTTAGGGTCATGGTGGTCCTGTCAAGAGTCGGAAGGTACGAGGTGGTTGCCACCTTCCTATACTTTACTTACTGTGTAAAATGGTACTTTATGTTTACGTTACTGGGACAATATTTGAATTTTATGTTTGCTTATTTTTTAGATAATAACATGTGTATGTTTATTTTTTGGCACCCATCATTGCCAAATAAAATAATTTTCTTAGCAGAATGGCAAAAATGGTCGAAAACCCTTGATTTTGTTTGTTGGCTTTTGCGTACAATTTGCTTAAAAATAAGCTCTCGTTTACCTGACGTCGCTATGGCGTCATATTGTTAAAACTGATATGTTTGTACTTGCGCATAACACCCCCGCAAGCCGCGCCACGTGGCTGTAGCCCCTTCTAAAACTAACACGGGTATCCGTCGGCTCATTACATTCCACGGTAAGGGTATTTAGCCGGCTTACTTTGTTTTCAGTTTTGTAGACGTATGGACCCATCTTTTTCACATCATGCGGGGACAATTGAATATTAATTATAAAGAACATAATACAGAGTTGATCTTAAAAAGGAAATTTTATATGGGAATAACATGAACAGGCCAATTTTTGGAAAAAATAAAGATTTGATGACGTCACTGCATTGATGGTTTATTATTTTGCTTCGGGGGACCCATTCATGTAAAAATGGCGTACGTATCCCTACATTGGGAAAAAGCAACTTTTCGTCCATCGTAGTCGGTTTGAATCAGTAGGAAAAGGTAATTTTTACGGTTTAGACTAATACAACGGTGTCTTTTGGAAAAAATAATAGCACTTTGGGCATGAGAGGGTCATGTACAGACCTTGATTAACATAGTCGGATTTATTATATCGGTGTCGGTCGCCCCGAAGAGCAAACTGATCTCTGATACCTGAACACGTGACCTGGTACCTGACCGTACACCAAACTATTCATCTCGTTACCGTTTAATACACAATACGTCAAAGCAGCAAGCTTCTGTATATCTCTGTTGTCACAGCGTAATCGAAATCCAGATTTGAGACTAACACGTGGTTCTGTACAGGGAGGGTAGGGACACGATCTGCTCGATTTGGGCATTTGGGTATTTCCAACGGTAATTTGGAAACTGCTACCTGCATTTACTATGGCAGTCTCGCGGTCCCAGTGACATTAAAAATCATCTCTTAACCTTTGTTTCAAAAGATCTTATAATATCATGATAAATTAAGAAAAAAAATATGAAAGTTAGTTCAAGTCAATCATTGCTTGTGTTAAATTACCTGTGCATACCTCTAAACTCCAGAAACTTCACCTGCAAAAGTTAATCTCTACTCAACATAATACCCTTGAACATACGCACCATGGCTAAGAGCTATGCGCTCTGTACCATGCGCACCGATACACTCTAATATCAAAACAGCCCTATTATAATATTATACACCCCAAAACCATTGCACTCCTGATTTGGAAAAGGACAAACATGTAATGTAGCTACCCACTAAATATACAAACACGATGATTTTTGTCTCTTAATTACAAATAAATAAGGGGGTGTTAAACCCCACCCCTTGGTCGTTTAACGTATAGACAGGTCTAGTCCAGGGAAAAACTGTGCCATTTGTGGGGTCAAACTTTTCTCAACGGTTTTTATGTGTTCCTAAACTCAAACTCTTTCAAATAAGCTTGGGGGCCAACCCTAAATTTTTTCTAGACCCAGATGGCGGGTCCAAATTCCAAATTTGCGCCGCCAAAAATACTAAATTACATACAAAAGTATTTGAAAATTGTCATTTTCAGTTTTTCCGGTGGTTCTGATATCCTTGACCTATGTACTTAAATCCACGGAAGCACTACTCAGGATTTTTATCTCAATCCAGATGGCTGCCAAGAACCAACTCAGTGGATAATATTCCTAAATTTGAGCTATTCGGCCTATTAAGTTCCCCTTTTATACTTTTTCTGGCTGGATGTGTTTTACCTGAATCATACTATATTTTGCTATCTTACCGGCTCCTACTATTTAGTCTCTCAAATCCAAGATGGCCACCAAATGGGAAACCAAAATTATTTTACTTAGTGGTATAGTGGTATTGGAGCTTCCAATTACACTTAATTCAGTTGAGCTCTCATCTTAAAGATATATGCTTCAAATTAACTGGAACTCCATCCATTAGAGGCTCTTGAATCCTCAAGATGGCGGCCAAAATCCCAATGGCCGTCCAAAAGTTACATTAATTACATAATAATTACTTGAAAACTGTTATTTGCAGCAGATTTTTCAGTGGTTTCTGCTATCCTTGACCTAAGTACTTAAAAGCTAGCTGAAGCACTGCTCATGATTTAATCTCAAATTCAAGATGGCGCTAAAATCCAAATTATCGAATAAATTAACGTGAACATACTGCCTATTTAAATTTTTTTCCATTTCGAAACCTTTTTTTACTGGATGTTTTACTCTGAATGTATATTCTATGTGCTGAGCTTACAGGTTACCTAATATTTAGTCTCAAATCCAAGATGGCCGCCAAAATGCCACATAACACTGACACTACCACAGGCCCATTACTAATGACGGTGGGACGACGCTAAGAAGACTACCTCTGCATCATAGTTGAGGTTTACGAGAGTGTAATTATACCACATTGCGCTAGATTTAAAATCTCAATGTCTGCACAGAATAAGTAAATTGAGTCATTCTGACTGTGATTGTAACAGTGATTTCAGACATTTGTATCAGAGGGATAATGACACCCCGTAGTTTAACTGTGCAAGCAAGCAAGATGACGTGTACATTGATTATTAAAATTGTTGTGTTGCAAGTCCCCATTTTTTGATTTTGAACGTTGCTTGAATTTGGCATGCAGTAAAACATATCATTAGACACTAATATCATTAAAATCGACCATGTTGCAATTTTTTATCGAATTTGACCTTCCAAAGTCATTGGCCCTTTGACAATTTTTGGGCAAATCACTCTAAAAAGGTCGGAGGTGAACAAACTATCTTGGGGATTCTTACGACCAGACGAATAATTTGATACATTGGGCATTTTTTGACACGGCAGCGGGTTGTGACATTTTCGCTTGCCGCGGCCGGGGTAAGTCAAGGGTCAAAGGTCAGGGGTTGTGGACGTTTAGGTCAGGTGCTTGGACCAGGTCATGCTGTGGTAGCAAGTACCGGTGCGTGGCCCGGCTGGTCCTACCACCTGAGGTTCCACAGGTCACCATCTGAGGTTCCGCTGAAAGTTTTCGCTGCCGTGGCCCGGTTTCCCGCAAATCCAACTTAAAATAGATTTTGAAGGAAAAAAAAAAACCGTCATGCCATCACTAGTACCGGGCCTGCACGGTTTCTGATCGCAGCTCCACACCAGTCTTGTGGTTAAGTTTATGATGCAGTTCACGAAAGTGGCTTTCGGATGGAAAAGTGGCTGCGACCAGAACATATACCATGTATGTACTTTTCATTTTACGTGGCAGCATACGCAGCGAGACCAACGTGGTCGGCGCCATGGCCCCCATGAACGCCAGGAGGACCGAAAATAGCCGGTTCTTGCTCAATCGGCAAGTCGCCCGGACTGTTTTTCACCCTTTACTATTGCTGTTGGATCAGGACAATTTTCCGTAAAGAAAGATTCGAGGCAGTGGTCCACTCTGGACTTTGTCAATTTTATCGAAAGTGGACTTTATCTATTTTCTCAAATCTAAGGCATTTTGTGAAATCTTCAAAATGGATTTTATTGACGCCGTCCGCATCCAACTTCCTACCGAAATACTCACTTTTGAATATATTGTGGGACGCTGAAAAGATCAATTTTCTTACGTATTCATACGTCACTCAACATGTGACCCATTGCATTTGTTTCTGTATAAAATTATATATATAAAATGCATCATTTCAGATAAGCATCATGATGGCGCAGTGGATACGACAATTAATGGACCCAAGACCAAACACAAGACCAACCCGCTAGGATTCCGGATTCCCAGGTTCGAGTCTATTCAAGGGAAGTAATTTATTTGTTGGATACCTTTTCTTTTGCACTCCCGCTCCCTGGAGGAGCGGAAATACTTGGGTGGGAATGATTTTTTCGCTTTTTATCCAGGGACTTTTATTTCGACACGACAGCAGGTTGTGACATTTCCGCTGCCGTGGCCCGGATAAGTCAAGGGTCAGTTGCCAGAGTCAAGGTCAGTGACCGGTTAAGGTCAGGGGTTGGGACTAGCTCATGCAGTAGGCCAAACATTCGTAAAGGAATGGGTTCTCAGGCGTGCGCCGGTCTGTGTACCACCGAGGTTCAAGGTCACACCGAGGTTCCGCTCCGGGGCCGGATAGGTAAGAAAGTGTCACTGGCGTGGCCCGACTAAATAGAGAGTGTCGCTGCATGTGGCATGCTAGGGTTTGGGACGGGCGGTAGTCGCCACGACTTCGGGTCGCCCTGGAATTACCGAACTTGATTAAGAAATTACCGGCTATTGCCGGGTTCCGCAAATCCAATTAAAATAGGGTTTTGAAGGAAAAACATATGCATGAGAGAGTACAGGGCCTTGCCTGGTTTTGATCGCAGCCCAACGGGGTTGTGGTTAAGTTATGATGCGGTTCAGTGGAACGTGGCTTCGGCTGAAAAGTGGTGCGACCAGAACGTATAACTACGTGTCGTCTATCTTTTTCAGTAGCCGGGGAAAAATGACTACGTCCAGCTTTTGAAAAAATTGACTAAGTCCAGAGCGGACCAGTTATACGCACGTACGGCGTTTACCGCTGGTACGCTACTGGATTAATCCAATTTCAAAGCTGGACGTAGTCATTTTCAACATGAGGATTTCCCGGCGCTGATGAAGTAGACGTCCGTGTGACGGTCACCGATACAAAAACGTCACAGCTAAGTGCGAACCAACTTCTGTTTACGCATTCCTGTGCAGGGAAATTTTGTCACGTGTTGATGTCACTGTTCAGACGTCACCGCTAAGCATACAAGGCGATTGGATTACGACTGATCGTGAATTAGTGGCGAGAAGTCCTTGGGTATAAAAGGAACGATCGCCAGCGATCTGTATCAGTTGGCACACACTGCAGGAAAACGAAAGTTGGTAGATCCAGTTATACTATAATCCATACGAGGCCGCACCGAAGAGGAGTGGCCTTGGAAGTACTGGGAAGAAAACGGGTGAGGCGAGGAGAGAGGAGAGAGGAGGGGTGAGAAAGAGCTCGGGTGGTAAGGGGAGAGAATAGCGGCCGCAGCCATGGCAGCCGGCCCCGAGGAATTCTGCGAGACATGAGGAGGTGTAGGGCAGCAAAGCGCGCAGCAGACTCAGGCGCATCAATTTCATCACGCGGAAACCGGAGCGCCGCTTGCTGTGCGAAGCCAAATCCCAACGGCGATGGGAAAATGGACTATGGTTCATGAGGTGGAGGCCTTGCAAGGTAACAAGCACAGCTCAAAACAATGAGAGGTATGCGCAGGGGGATATAAACATTATACCACAGGATTAAACCCCTTTTTGTCGTTGCGTTTTGCCGCAGAGACGATGCGCACGCCGGCGCTGACCGATTTTGAAATCCGATACCCGGTTCCTCTTATTACCAGCTCATTGTTTGAGAAACTTCAATGGCCGCCGATTGCACCTTTGAAGTATCTGTTCATCCGACTAAGTTGGCAGTCAGGAAAGTTTCAGAACTGAAACAGGAAGTAATTGAGACACTGCTACTAAAACAGTGTATTAATATTCCAGCTCTAAACTTTTCTGCTGTAATTGAACTCCCGTTGTTCCTGACCGATAATTATTATTGTATTCATCTGGCGGATAAATGAGGAAAACAGTGACTTTTTAACGAAAGAAACAGCTAAATAGCCCTTGATTTATGTTTTGAGGTCAATAAAGAGTGTTGTTATTTTAGCCTAATGTAAACATATTCCAGTTGGTTCCTGTGAAATACGATATGATGAATGATAGATAAATCCATTTTGATTAAAACTTAACCTAACTGTGTGTTCGAAGTGTCGCGTTACTGGTCAGACCAAAGTGTATAGATGTTTTGTGAATGCCCAGTTGACAATGGTAATTGGAATTTAGTTCTGGGATTTAATGACGTGTATGTCATATAAGTTGTGTCCACGTGTAGTTAGTACCGGTGTTAACTGAGTCACGCTGGAATCAAAAAAACAAAGCCACAATTCCTCACGCATTGTACCTATGTTAATCGTCCCCTGCGGTCGGACATAAATCATTAATACGAAACCTATATGATTTTAGTGTAGGGTATAACTTTGTCGTGTGGGACGCGCGTCGGGGTTCACTCTATCGGGACCTAACTCGGTTAAGTCCGACGATTTAGAGAGGGTTAAGTCCGGTCGTAAAGTTCGACAGGTTACGTAGTAAAAGTTTACGTGGGGACGGGTCTATCGGAACTACGGTGGTATTTTCTGAAGTAAAGCACGGAAGCAGTGCCGGTGTCGGTGGGCGATGTGGGCGACTCAGGCACCCTTGGAAAAAATATGGGGGAGAAGGAAATTTTGAAGGGAAGGGAGAAAAAAAGGGGCAGGAAAAAGGGAAGGAAGGACCAAGAGTAAAGAAGAGAAGAGGAGGAGCAGGGAGAGAAGCCGGTGTTTTGAGGTTATGATTATACCCGCATGCAGAGGCTGACACCGTCTCATTTGCGACTCAAGAAATAAGTCAGGCCGGCAGCGAAGCGGTACATTAAACGTTTTCAAAATCCTACATTATTGTTTCCAAAATCCTGGATTTACCATGACTTCGGGCGGAAGTTTAATACCCGAATTAATCTTCCTGTCAACCCTGCAAGGTCCTGCCCACACTTGACTAGAGGTCTAGTTAACGCGTTACGCCCCTGATGGAAAGCCAGCTCGGCATTCTGGCAAGGTTTCGAAAGGTACAACCAAAACAGGCTTCTTCTCCTACAATCATTCTTAGAGCAAGGTTAAGCCTGCTCGGTTTAGGGGTAAGGCATCAGGTGTGAAGATTTAATTAATGATTGTGTGTGAAATCACTTTAAGGATATCCTAATATTTCAAGTTACTTGGACCATGGTTTTTAAAAAAGTACAAGGGGTTGAGACCTTTGGATCAGGCCATGTTGTAACGGAGGGGGTGTTGAAAAAACAAAATCCCAGACGGGCCTTTTTTCACTATAAAATTTAATTTGGGTCTTAGTTGTTACGTTCACATTTTTAAGTGTTGTAATATTTAGTTTGAAATTATTCTGAAGGCTAAGGAAACCCAAAATATTAGAAAATATTTCTACAGAAATATTTTAGCTTTTGCAATAGTTATTAAGCTTTTTGATGCAAAATTGTCCATACGTGATGACAAACAAGATGTACAAAGTGGTTTTATTACTTAGCAGGTCAGAAATTAGAAAAACATCGAGCTATCTCACTTTATATTGACCTGCAATACGTTCTGTGAATGAAAGTTTAAATTCAAAATATTTGACACAAATTGAAATTGAAATCATGACGGACGGACAGTTTTGATCAAGGACGCGACATTGACAAATTTTGTATTGGTTTCACATAAAGTATCATTTTCACCAAAAATGCAATTGATTTTTGCCATAATTACCTTTAAAGGTATTGGAGATGTGTTTGCCAATGGTTGTTTAGGTTCCTGTGTGGGATAGAACAGATTTCGATAGTAACATGTTTCAAATGTTTCATTAATTCAAATTTATCATTATTATAACCTTCGTTGGGTGTTGTTGGGGAAAGTTTATAACTCCGGTCCAGTTGCCATGTGTGCACACCACTTACGGTCCAGCTAGTACCGGGTTTGAAAGGGTGAAAGGAGATATATAGTATACACTGGAGATATAGCGGGGATTGTGGTTCCTAGGGAACAAGGACCCCTGTCTCTAGGAACAATAGCCCTAACCGGATTACAGAACCGATCGGCCCTCCGGACCATGGCCTCTAGGGTCAGTGGTCTTTCACCCTGTGACCCCTGTCCTAGTAATAGCAGTCCTTGCTTTAATGATTGCCATGGTTCAAGGTCAGTCTCTAGAAATAGTAGTCCTTCCTTATTATAGTTTCCAGGTTTTTATATAGTTTACCCGGACTCTAGTTCCTATCGGACTATAGTTCCTTTACAACAGTGAAAGGAAACATTGTAACCTCCCGCATACTGTATCCTGTATATACGGTATGATAACAATAGGTATGAATGAATACAGGTGTTAATAAGAGCCTGTGATTAATGGTATAAAAAACAGAAGGTTTGCAACCGCCTCGTGGTCTAGAGGTAAAGTCTCTATTACTTACGGATTTGTAAAATGAACCAGGTTCGCGTCCTAGTAGCGTATGTTTCTTTAATTTGTTTTTAAATTGTAAAGGTTTCAATTTTAGTGTTTTGCGGTATGTTTTGCGGGATCCTACCCTAGTTATGATAGTCCACCGGACAATACTTTGTCCTGAAGACCAACCCATTTTAAGGGGGTAATGGGTGAATAATAATTTTTTTGTACAATTTCAGTCGGTGCCTACGATCGTACCTCATACCTCATAGGTCAAAATTTCAAGTAAAGCAGGTGCAATGAATTTACTAACCCTAACGCCCGTGAATCTCAACAAAAGTACAGCTGGTGGTGCTATTGTGTAAGTTGTTAGATTTTTGTAACATAAAATGTGATTTTTGTAAGGATTGAGTGATTTTAAAGTAAGTGAACCACACACACCCACACATGCGCGCGCACACACACAAACATGCCCCACACATGCACAATTTTAACATCACACACACCACACACACACACACACATACACACTTAACCTACACACACGCATCACGTATTACCAGAGTGGAGGTGGGGGGGCCATTGTGTGGTTTTTTTTTTTTTGCTAAAAAATCTCTTAAAAGGACACTTTTTTAGACCATTTTTCAGAAGAAAAAAACAAATACACTTTTCACAAAACTATAAAGGAGAATTCAAAACCTATATGTTTTGAGATTTTTCTCTTAACCCCAAAAACACTTTTTTAGACATTTTCAAGATTTTTCAATTTTTTTCAGTTTTTTCAATTTTTTATAATTTAAACCAATTCAAGTTTGGAATTAATGTTTACAAGGTGATCATCAAAACACGCACTCACACATGCACACACTACAAGCATGCACGCACACACAGCACACACACCACCCACCACCCACACGCACACACCCCCCCACCCCCCCCCCCCCCCCCCCCCCCCCCCCCCCCCCCCACAGCAAACAACAAACAACAAGACAATGCGATAAATCACACAAATAGAAAAAAAGAAGGAAATAAAGGAAACGTACATTAGAGGCATTCGCTATATGAATCACAACATTTATCGTGGGACAGGTCTTCTATTGCTGTGTTTGTAGTCCCCCATTGGGGCTACCGGAAAACAAGTGTAAATTCATAATAAATTATACGATCACATAACTGTTGTTCCCGCCACATAAAAACTGCCACATTTTCTTAAAAATATATAAAATGTCACTTCCATTTTCATAGTACCCAATATCAGTGACTAGTGGAACACCTCAGACTTCAGAAAAAAATGGAGTTGTTAAAGATATTCAATCACGGCCCGGTATGCGGTTTGTAGAAAAACACTTCAAATTCCCTTTCATCTGGGAGTGCAGGACATTGTTATATTGTAGCGTAGCTGAAGAGTTTCTCAGCTGCTTACGATTCAAATTTAGACTGATGATTTTCAGGACAAAATAACCCCTTTAAACCTCATTCACGAATAAATATATGAGCTTCTATAGTGCGTTGTTCAATTACTTTGGCCATGTTTTTACTCATTTATTCGAAAAGGAAAGAAAGAAGAAACAAGACAAAGGAAGAAACATGACAACAAAACATCATAAGAGAATGTGTGGGAAGATTTGGACCACCCTAACAACTTTGTGCAGAACCAAAATCCGTAACCTTTGCTTAACTTCATTTCTGATTTTCAAATTTACGCGTTTTCAGAGAAAATTTAGTGTAAACGACCTATATATAATGTACCACTGGTTAGTTATTGCTGAGATGAGGACGGGGTTATTTGTCACTCAACCGAATCGTGGAGGTGGTAACACCTGGCTATAACCAATGGCCCTACATACCCGCCCCATTGTAATATCTTCAGCTCATGGTTAGCTGAACTCTATACATATCCATTGGTCTCTGAGATTGCGGAAAAGAAATCGAGGTTGACCAGTTATATATTTTTAAGAAAATGTGCCAGTTTTATGTGCTTTGGGAACAGGACAGTTATGTGATGTAATAATTTATTAGAATTACATATGGTTTCCCTTAGCCCGATGGGGACAAGAATTTTTAAAGTTGGTTATTTGGTACACGTCCCATGGTCTAATGATACAATGACACACCAAATGAGTGGGGTTGGTTGTTTAGTGGGGTAGGAGTTAATTAGATAAAAATGTAGCAAATGGAGCCTTTTATCAATTTGGAATCTTAAATGGAAAGTGCATACTTTGAAAATTTGGGTGCTAATATCTCTAGCTACACGTCATTGTAATTGGTGAATACCCACGTACAACAATCCTAATTTTACGTTAGCAAAATAATTATTAGAAATATTTCATTCCTTAATCTATCTAAAAAAAAAATAGGACTATGGCTTAAAGTCAGTTTTAAACACTCTCAACGGTTATTTTGACTGAGTAAAGTGTGGATATTATATATTTTTGTTTGTAAAAGGACGGGAAACAAAACCCGGAACCTGAATCACGCAATAGGAAGTCCTCTTGAGGTTTTATTTGCACACACATTATTTGATTCCACCCAATTCTAGGATCATCTTTATATATTCTCCAGTTTCATTTCTGGTATTTATTTCTTTGATTTTTAAGTGGTAGTATTCTCAGGCCTAAATGGGTTCCTGCCTACTCCTCCATGGTTGTTTTTGCTGTTGTTGATGTCATTTGAATGTATTGTGTTTTATGGAAATAAATAAATTGGAAATGGAAAATTGAATATTTGTGTAAAACAGAAATATATACGGCCTATGTTTCTATGCAACTTTCTGATGCTGCACGCCGTATGTGTGTAGGCATATAAGCTAAATCAACGTTGATGCTGGTAACAGTATACGAAAACTGCATACACTAAACTTTGTGTTTTCTCTGATGACATGATAGGTTGTAGACACACACTTGTACACTCAAATAGTTAAAATGAACACACTAAATCTAAGTGTAAATGTTAAAACAAAATAACCGATATTTTGCAGATTCTGGGCATTAATGTTTTACGTTTCTGATTGGTTATCATGCCTTCCTATAAAATCTTTATTCTGTGTCCTCAATATGTTATTATGATTTTGTGTTATGATCTTTCATACTATTTGTGGTGCAGTAGCAGCTAGTCGTAAATTTAACCACTTTTCTCACATCTATGGGATTTCAGGGTAAATGCGGATTCAGATTTTTTGAGAAGAGACATTAGATGTAGCCTATTCCAGAGAGAGAAAGGCGCTACATTTTCCCACTTAAGTTAGCTTTCTCGAAGCTAAAATTATTAACAATTGATGCAATTTGTGCTTCACAATACTTAATTACACCCTAAACGCATCCCACAATGAAAAATTAAATAATTTGACCAAATTTCCTTAAAAAAATGTCAAAAATGCGGAGAAAACAAACGAGGCGAGAAAATCGTTTCCCCTAACAAAAACATTACTTTTTTAGTTGATGTGATATATTTAATTTAATTATAATAAATAATCACATAAATTAACAAACGGTAAATACAAACAAAACAAAAATTAAACAGGTAGGTGCCAATTTAGGCATTTTCTATTATATCTGGAAAAGGATTGTTTATCAATTTTAAAAATGTTCTCTGAGTCATCGACTCTATGTGGCAGTAAATACTTGTTCATCGTGAGATATATGGGCAATATCCTATATGTCAATATGCTAAAACAAAGAGGTTTTCAATTGATGAGTAGTTTATGATGGGTATTTTTTATAATATATTAAAATTGTTATTTATATCAGAATCATTATTATTATTATTTTATTATTAGCCTGTGTAGCAGGTAGAGAAAATGGCTATTGTTCTTCACTAATTACGACTTACCTTTTTCTGAATCCTTATGGTTATTAGACACATAATAGTGGATACAAATTTTCAAACATGATTGGGTCAATTTAAAATGTTTGAAACGTGTCTTGGCCCCTCTCATTAGGCATCATTGCACTAGCAACTTAAGAATCACATGTCAGGGGTTCCTATCAGGTTGGCAACATATTATCACTCAAAAACATTGCTACTTGAGATGTTGGTTACAAATGTCTGCTAGATCCCAGAGGATATATAGTAGTAGAAGCAGCAGTAGTATGAGTATGTAGTTAGTAGTATGTAGTAGTAGTATGTAGGTGTATTATGTAGTAGTATGTAGTAGAATATGTAAGTAGTATGTAGAAAAAATTAGTAGTATGAAGTAGTCGGAGTATGTAGTTTAGTGTGTAGTATGTAGTAGTAGTAGCAGTAAGTAGTATAAGCTTATGGGTGGGTTATTTTTGGGGAAAATTCGCCTTTCTTATGAACTAATTAATACGTTAGGTGGAAATTTCGTTTCCACTTACTTACCTTGTTGAGCTTTTCCGTCCAAGGATTGAATATTAATTCATGCAATTAAAAATAATCCACTAGACTACAAAGGATATGACTATTTAATCATTCATTCATTAAGCCTAATGAACTAATTCCAATTTCTCCCCTAGTGTCTTCTAAGGTAATTTATTATTATTAATAATATTATAATAATAGTCCACATATTTTACCTTGACTTATTGGATATAGCTGACACCTTATGTAACCGCAACAGTTTGAGTGAGGTCAAAGGCATGCAGGGTAATGGAACTTATCGCCAACAAAAATTAATCTACATCTATTCATAATTGTCACTCTCCCATATAATGTGTACACAATGATTACAGAGCAAGGGCACACATGTGACTCCGACATGTAAAAGGTCAACTGGGGGAATTTTCAGTACTGGTAGGTCTATAATCAATGGATCTTAAAGAAAAATTGGAGAGTGGAAGATTTGGAAAAACTCCTTACATGTGAGGTCAAAGGGTTATTTCGGGTCGTGGGGTTTAGGCCGGGGACAATAATTAAGGACGACTCCAATATCAGAGTGCTGCTTCAAATATGAGCAACCAGTGGTGGAGAAGTGGCGTTCTTTCTTTCATGTTTCGGGGATGCTCTATTCACGAACGGATAGAACATCCTCCTGAAAAATGAAATCATTGCAGGGAATCCCGCCCCTGAAAAAGTCGTTATTGCAAGCTTTTAGGTCACCAAGTTGTATTTGAAAATTTATGTTCACAATTACATAGGGGGATTTCATGGGAAAGAAATAGAGAGAAAACAAAACTACAATTTTATGCTTATTGTGTCATCATATGTTGTACTCGGTTATGTTTTATGGCTTACAAATCATTGCATGTTAGTTGTTATTAAGAATGGTTTCATTTCCTCAATAGAATCTTAACATTCTTCGGACTCGGACACACATTCCTAAGAAACGAGTGTACCTAGGACATGTCCAATAATTCCTAACCACTGGTAGTCCGTCACGTGGCTTGACCATAATTTCCTAAGGATGGATATACACCTTGGACTTGAACCAATAACTTTCTTAGGAATGTAGCCACGCAAGACATGGAGGCTAATCCCTAAGGAAATATGTCCACCTCTGACAGGGCTAATTCCTAAGAAATGAGAGTCGCCCAAATACAAAACCTGCACAATATTCCCCAAGGGACTTAAGGTCCCGTCGGACAGGACACAGATCCCTAAGGAGTGCAAGTCCACTCTGGGCGGGCATTATTCCAAAGGACTAATAGTTGCCCTACCTTCAGAGAACAGGGACAATAATTCCTAAGGTCTATAGTCCAGGCCGGAATTGGACCCTAATCACCTAGGAGAGCAGCGATAGTCCGCCCCTGACCGGTCATTAATCCTAGAGACTAATAGTCCTTACTTTCGGAATGGACATAATTCCTAAAGGATCGTAGTCCATGGAGGAAGTGGATATCTTATCCTAAGGCCGGATAGTCCTCTTCGCGGACTTTCTCACTTGTAGGACTAACATTCCCATAAAATCTAGTCCGGGGACTATAGTTCCTAGCTTTTCCACATCCCCCGGACATTAACCAGAACTTAGGTGTCTCCGGACTATGGCTACAGGGATAATATCTCCTTGCCACACGGTAATACGCTTACGGACTTAAAGTTCATGTCGGGGTCTAAGAGCTTAATGCCGGTTAAATGGCGGTTCACCCACTACCAAATTTAAGGCGGATACATAATACCGACAGAAAATTGATCCGATCAGTGCGGGTCCACACGGCCACTTTAAGTACGACGATATACGACCCGAGTTAGTACGTGACTAGAAGTAACCATTGTCCGGCCGTACTCATAGTCGGGAAACAATGGTGAAACATAGGGCAATCGATTCAGTTGACTCTTTACGCAACATTAGTTTCACGCTTTATTCAGTTATCGTCATGGGCCCCCGGACTATGGCTCCTACCGGGACTATATCTGCTTCACACGTAATTAAGTGACATTAAGTCCGCCGTGTGGACACGGACTATATATACAGCAACAAGCGCGTCTTTGATCCAATCAATCGGATTTAAAGCTATTAAGATGAATAGGCGGATGAACAGTTATCTTTTGAAGTAGAACAGTTAACCATCTCTTTTTCTCATCTTCTATGCATATGTGATCGTCTTGTCATTTGTTACGGAGGCAGGGCCCAACAAATTATTGAGTTTTGGATTAATGAGTAATAAACATTTTTGGAGTCTGGTAATGACGTAGTTTGTCCCAAAGTGTATCATAGGGACCCGGTCATCGCATGCCCAATGATAGTCCCATGGCAGGGACATTTAGAGTCAAGAAGAACATGAGAGGATTTGAACCCTTTTGGTGGCCTACCACTTCGAAGGCTGTTTCTGAATACTGTAGGTCTTGCCATACTGTCAAGTTGTTGGCAAGCCTAATCAGAAAATCCACGCCCGATCATCTGAAACCGATACCGGCTTTCGGAGAGCCATTTAGCGATAGGGTCATAGGTTGACTGTGTAGGACCTCTCACTAGGACTAAGTCGGTAGGGTAATTCGTACACTTACTATCCTGTGCGCCTATACCCGTTCCCTGAAGCCATACCCCTGAGGAACATTAAGGCAAAAACTGTAGTGAAGCTTTTTCTTTTTTTTGACAAGTTTTTCACTATTGCTAGGCCTACTAAGTACAATTCAGTCCAGAATCAGGGGTCAAATTTTACATTGGCCTATTTCAGCCAAGGATGTATGAGGTAGGGACTTAGAACAGTATCTTAGTAGTGCCTATCTGCCCAGAGTCACAAGGAGCCTAGGAAAGATTCCACCAAACTCTATAGAAATATATGATTAGGAATTACTGTTTGGAATGAGGAAGGACTGGATGGGGAGTTTCACTTGTTATGTTTGCTGCAAGGGAGGCGTTCAGGAAACCAAGGTTCAGTCCATTTGAGTAGTTTTGGGGCGTACAGTTCGCGGTACCTGAAAAACTCCTAAAGGAGAAAAGGTTGAAAAATGAAACTGACACCAACCCTTTTGGACTATGATTTCAAATTCAAGATCCGGCTCAATAGGCAAATGAAATTGCCAGGGAGAATTGAAGCACCCAAACCCAGACCAAAATGAAGAATTGAAGTGGTCTGATAAGATGAAAGAGTAGGGTCTTTAGGCCAGAAACCAAGTGTCAGTTGTCATCAGTCGTGTTTCCAATACGGACATCCATGTAGGCCCGATAACATGCGTCCTTATGCAGTAGAGTCAAAACCGTGAATGAGTTGACTAAATAGTCAGAAACCGCAGATAGGCTTAAGGGTAGGCAAGATGCATATAAATATGTTGAAGAGCGTAGGGTAGTAGAAATGTCTGTGATGCAATGCAACAACAGTTTCTCTGTAAGTCCTGTGATGAATGAACAGTACCACATGATGAAAATCAGATCTGAAGTTGTAAATATGCAAACAATGATGACCACAAGCAGCATGGAAGATTCCAATCAAGTTGCAAAATCAGATGTGCTCAAAGAATTGGATACAAAACTAGGCCATATTTTCAGTACTTCAACAGTGTGATGAACTCAAGCAGTTGATTCATGAATTGAAGATATTTTTCCTGATGTCCCTAGTCGACCAGATTGCTTACCATGATGTTCATGTGGGTGATTGTGGACCAATAAAACAGCACCCTTACAGAGTAATTCCTATGAAGAAAGAACATCTCAACAAAGAGCTAGTTGAGTACATGTTGGCAAACCATATAATTGAATCAAGCAAAAGTGGAATGGAGTTCCCATGTATTTTGGTTCCGAAACCTGATTGATTTCGGTTCACTTTTTGTTCACATTTTCTCTCGAACACGGATGTCTGATCGTGAATAGACCAGTAGATGAATACAATATATATTGCACGTACACAGGGTTTTATTTATATTGAACGGTGTTAGTATACTCCAATTACCGTCATCGACTCTCAGTGACTTTCAACGCGTCAGAGTTGCTCTGCGATATGTTTTTGCCACCTTTCATTACAGGCGCGCGCGTGCATCAGCTGTCATGAACAACGCGTACGTTTTGAGGCATGCAGAAATGATTACACTACCCACATGGGACGTCATGATGTTGACCTTCATATGGATACTAAAGGTAACCAATCCCTTTTCAATTGAACGTTGATTGGAGTTTGATGCCTCTATTCATTAGAGTACATAAAACCATGTCTATCGTACTTATGTATCCCTTATTTGTTTTATGAGCATGTTTAGTTGTTTTTTTTTTTTACATATCTGCTCTTGTGGGATTCGACATGTTACCTAACCTACTTTCCAACTTTCCACTGTGAGGGTCTATTTAGTTCATACTTTAGAACGCCAAGGTTGCTCTTTCCCATTTGTGTATGCTTTAGTTGCTCTTCACTTTTCTGGGATAATTTGAAGACCCACAATGATTGCAGGTTGGAAAGACCGTTAAATCATTTCGAACTGACTATTATTTATTCTATTTTTGTTCCATTACCCCAGACAAAAATATTAAGTTTTTCATTGATCATATGTATGTGCGTAATATGGTATAAAGTAACATGTAGGCCATGTGCACATGCAGATTAAGTGTATACAACCTTTTACATCAATTTCTGCACAGATTTTTGTTGGTTTCTTGTTTGTTTTCTACATAAAACGGGGTTGTTTTATTTATTTTTTTGCTTAAGTTTTCAAATGTTGTCTTAGTTAATTTGTAAGTTATAGCTTAAACTTATTAGCTATTTATTTGATTGTCTATGGATTATTGAAGTTGTTAACATAAGTAATTGTATTTTTTTTTAATTACCGGTTAGTATTTTGTATTACCTTATTTAGTTGTGTGTGTTGTATTTGCCCTGTGTCCTGTTATTATCTTTCTTCTCGGGTCTTGCTGTCCCTTTTAACTTTTTTTCTTGCTCGTCTTATCTCAAACTTCTGATCTCCTCTGCTAATCGAACAGTGCACGCTCTGGTCATGTGTTTTCTATATACTACTTTTCCTCCTAACAAGCGTCCACATCCTCTTGCACCGGCACTTACTAGCTCACCATGCATGCTTCTTCATTCTCTGTCTCTCTTGCGACTTTCTTCTTCTGCCCAGTTCAATCCTTTTGACTTTCCCAACTACTTGATTTTTGCCTATTTTTTTCATTAACCCATTCTTCCTTTCTTTATTATTTACTATTGATAATGTCATATTCTATTTTTTGTATATCTTAGCCCATTGTTTGTTTTTACCTCGGGGGCTGTCTTTTTTACTTTCGTTATGGTGTGACTTTCAAACACCTCCTGTCTACAGGTATTGCTTCACCTTTATCTACCCTCCTCCTCATTTGCTCTTCACACTCTGTTCCTTGTTCAACACACATCATTCCATCAATCTCTCGAGTCCTCCCCTCTTTTCACACTCTCTCTCTCTTTATCTCTCTTTCATTCTTTCTCTCCCCCCCTTCTCCCTTATACAAACCCCTCGCTATATTTATTTGAATTAACTTTTCAGTAGATATGCCTGCTTATTACGAAATGCCAGTTAACCACCAGCTTCACGACTAAGACTTTCGCGCATCATTGAGTTTTTCACCAACAACTAATTGACATCATCAAAACTTAATTCCTTTGCATCAATCCGTTACCACAGACCCCCTATCATCTCAAAACATGTGACACCCATCATTCACCACATCCACAAAACACCTCTGGTTCTGACTCCCGCTATCACCCTGACGACAGCTTTAACACACTAATAAAAACCATCAAGCAACGACTCATTTTCCATATTCCTTTCAACGCCAGTCGTAATATCACAAAATCATATGAAGAAATCACTCACTACCTTGATCATAATACTCATGTTATCGTATTAGCATTTTCAGAAACATGGCTTACTAACCCCAGTCACCACCTCACTTAATGGCTACACGTACATTCCAGGAGCACTCACTCGCAGAGGAAGGGGAGCTTGTGTGTCTTTACATAAAAAAAAAAAAAAAATAATTCACCTCTTCTACAAAATCATCGACACAACAACAGAACAGACCAGAATTAATTTGACTCACTGTCCATCGAATCACCATTAACACACAACAATAGATCCAAATCAAACACAAACTGTCGGAGTTATTTACACCACGCATGAACCACAAATCACAATTTTACATAACTCCGAGCAGCTTCTACACTGTGAATACATTAAAACCAACCGTGATGTCTATATTTCGGTGACTTTAATGTCAATCTTCTCATTATTCCTCATCTACACATTAATGACTTTATCAACACATCACTTGCAAACTCTTATATCCCTAACATTAACTGCCCTAAAAGAATACGCATACACAAAGCCACGCTCATTGATAACATTATCACAACTCATGACACAGACTCCACACCAGGGATATTGTCACTGACACTACAGATCATTTCCCAAAATTTTCCTCATGACTCACTTAAGGCCGACTCAAGATGATTTCCTGAGGGCGGGCGCCCTACAATTTCCAAAAAAATCGTGTTTCTTGCGGTACATATGCGGTGTCCATGTCTACTAATCACTGTGTGAAAGTGCTAAGATTAAATCGAATTCCTTCATATGAAACTCGCAACTTGTTATAAAATACGGATACGGAATTTTGTTATACACAGTATCCTATGGGCAATAATCATAAACATTAAATGTTTATGCATCAAAACGAAAATTCGATTCATTCAAATTTTGGAATTGTGCCTTTTAGGTTACTATCTTAGTTATAGCTTGACTATTTTTTATATTACACAAAAAAATAATATTTCAAAATCTCTGAGTCAGACTCTTTAAGCATAAACATGGCCACAAAAACAACAATGCACTAAACGTGACTAACAGTAGAAATTTTTTTTCCCACCAAAAATTAGCCACATTTAACCGTAGAATCAACACTGAATCATAGCCGGAACATATTACTCACAGAAATGACCCAAACATAGAGCGACAACAAACATTCATTACAACTTATACGAATCATTGCAACGAATCATCCCTTACAAAGAAAAGACCCGAAAAAATCTTCGTAACCATTAACAACGCCTGGTGACAACAGCATTTACACGTCAATTCAAACACAAGCACGGCCTCTATAAAACATACTGAAGAAAACCACACCAGCAAAACAAACAACAATACAAACAATACAAAAACAAATAAAAACCACATTATTCGTAGTAGCAAGAGAAACAACAAACACAGAACAAAAATTCAGAACTCAAAAATGATCTCACAAAAATGGACATTCATCAACGCCACTCTAGGTTAGGAGGTTCCAATAAAAACAAATCCTGACCTTTTCAATCATAATAATAAGCAAGAAACTGGACCGACGCTTGACATAGCTAACACATTTAACGATCACTTCACTACCCTCGGGCAAAAACAATTAGCTAACAAAAATTCCCCCCTAAAGTAACCCATTTAAACAAACACTTCCAAAACACACATTCACCTCAATGTTCCTGAATCCAGTAACTGTTGATGAAACTTGCAACAAAAAACTTCGAACTTTAAACCTGTAAAAGTGCGGGTACCGACAATATCGATCCTGGGATTGCCAACAAATATATGAACATTCATTTCGCCTCTGATGCACATATTTAACCAATAACTTCTCACGGACCTTTCCCAGATCACCTTCAAATCAGCCAAAGTCCTTCCTATTTACAAAAACAAAGATGTAACAAACTCATTGCAATTTACAGGCCCTTCTGTTCTTCCATCTTTTCAAAACTACTTGAAAAGTCATGTACACACGTCGGTCTACATTCTTCAAACACGCACAACATTCTTGTCGATGAACACTACGGTTTTAGGCCCAAACGCTAAACTTACATGGCACCGACTGAAACTAAACAACCCAACCTCAACATTGCACTAAAAAATAAACTCCCCCATGGGGGTATTCGGGATCTCTCAAGGCTTCGACACCATTGAACACAAACATTATTCTTCACAGGCTTATCATACGGTTGTCCGTGGAGTAGACTTGGAGTGGTTCAGGGGGAGTTACCTAAACAACCGCTCACAATCAGTCAACATACACTCCACCGGATCCATCCATCAAAACCTATAACAGTTGGCGTCCCGCAATGCTCAATCCTTGGACCCCTAACTTTTTCATCATTACATGACCGACATCCACTAACATCAATCTAACACACTAAAACTAATCTTATTTGCAAGAGGGACCAAAAACATGTTTCTTTCAAACCCTAACAGTAATGCACTTTTTAACAAACAGTAATCATGAACTCGGGCTCTAAACAAACTTTCTCTCATGTTTTAAAAACTAAACTACATGCTTTCTCTACACACAAAACAATCACAACCAAACATTAAAATGATACAGACAATCTCCCAGATACACTCAACCAAATTTCTGGGCATTTACAATCGACGACAAACTATTAACATGGAATGAAAACATCAACTCTGTTCCACCACCAAAGCGTCCCACGCAATTCGTACAATCTACAGAGTTAAACACCCACCTTCCAGACTACAACTTAAAATCACTTTACAACACACTAGTTCCCCCATACTTAGATACTCTAACATCATCTGGACTCCAACTTCATTCACGACTCACCAAACTAAAAAAGCAACCATTTTACATGTATGTACAAAACTTAAAAAAAAAACCTCACACCCAGAACTCACACTTTGCAATTATTTCACTCACTAAAACACTTAAATTATTAGTAAGCCCTCAACCAACTTCAAAACAGCGCCTTCATGTTGGGGACTATCACAACAATAATTACCTCCGAACTTTAGTAATTACTTTACCACAAACAGACAAATCACAAGCTATATACCAGACAAGCCGGACAACTTCATCTTTCCTCCAAAAAATCTTCCTCTGAAAAAGCACTTGATTCAGTATCACGGCCCGCAAAAACTTGGAATGATCTTCCAGAATCCATCACAACAATTACAAACAAAAATAACTTTAAAGCTTAACCTGAAAAAACATCCTCATCAAACCAGTACACTTTTTTAAATTTAGCCCCAAGTCCTCATTTCTCTTACCTTTCTCAAATTTTCTATCTCTCTTCCTTACCTTTCCTCACCTCTACCTCTTCTATCTCCGCTCCTCATTATGAAAATATTTATACATACCTCAGCACGACATGTTGATAAAGTCTCGCCTTATTCCAAATTCGCGGATTCCCCAGTTTTCCCGTTAAGTGTTGTTTAGCTTAGATATTGTTTGTTGTTGTTTGTTTGTCTGTTTTTTTTGGTAGTTTATTACCTAATGTAAATTTTCTCTACTCACACCTTCTTACTGTATCATTATGTAGATTAAGTATATTTTAATTTAATTGTATTCAGAGCCAGTAATAACCATAAGCCCTATCGGGCTGTCCATTACTGGTACTAAGCTATAATATCACATACCTCACCAGTGTAATGAAGACGTCTACAATTGTACGTTATGTTTATTTAATTATACTGTATTTACATTTCTGTCACGTTCGATATGTTATGCTGAATTATCACATAAAATGAATTGCATTGAATTGAATGATGGTTCCCTGGGTTTGGACAGATTTCAGAAGGGTTTAATCATGTTCAACGACTGATTCATTTCCAATACCTCGCATTGATGATTGCATTGACACAATTGGCAATTCAAAGGTTATTTGTCAGCAAGGTTGACCTTTTGAAGGGGTTTTGGCAGGTTGCCCCGTACTGATCGTGCAAAAGAAAATTTCGGCATTTTGCACGCCGGATGGGCTTTTCAGTATAGTTTATGCATTTCGCGTATGAAAAACGTACCGGCAACCTTCCAAAGGATGGTAAATCATTATAGTTGTTGCCATAGAGGCGTGAAGCCTATGTCGAGGATTGATGTGTTCAGTCAGGATGGGGAACAACACATTGGGCACGCCTCCATCCGTTTTTTTCAGAAGTTGTCAAAAAACAAAACGACAGTCAATTTAGTTTCAAAGAGTGAGTGTTTGCCACGCCAATGTAACTTATTTAGGCCATGTTGTAGGTCAAGGACTTAAGGGTCAGCCTGTCAAGGATAACGTTGAAGACAATTGGAGTTCCCAACACCTGTACCAGAAAGAACTTCGAGTTCTAAGGTTATGATGGATGTATTACAGGAAGTTTGTCCAAACTTTTCAGATATGCCAGTCTTGACAAATTTGATGCCCAAAAATGTCAATTTGTTTGGTCACAGGATTGTAAAAAAGGTTCCCAGGAAAAATCAAAGCCATATGATACTGAGTAGTGAACCAGTGCTGATTGCCATCAAAGACTTTCAGACCCCATTAAATTGGCCATAGATGTGCAGTGGACAGGGGGGGGGGGGGAGGGGGAGGCCAAGATAGGAGAAGAGGGAAGAGACCCCAGAGAAAAGAAAAAAGAAACAAGAAGAAACCGGGGGAAAATAAGAGCCAAAGAAAACGAAAAAAGTACCAAAAAAAAACAAAAACCCAAACAAAAGAAGATGAAAAAACGAATAAAAAACAAGAGCAAATAGACGACCAAAACAATAAAAAGAAAATCGTAAAAAAAAACAAGGAAAAACGAGAACAAAAAAGGGGGAAATAGGCATTGAGGAACGACAAGCACGAACATGATGAAGCAAAAAAGAAAAAAAAAAAGATAACGGAAAAAGTGGAAAAAAAATAAATTAAGAAAACAAAACGAAACTCACCCCAAACCAACCCATGACACCCCCAACAGACCCCCCCCCCCCCCCCCGACCCCCCCCCCCCAGTTATAAGACCCCCCCCACCCACATATTTACGTAATTGCTCCAAGAAGTTTAACAAGAACCAAAGAAATTACTCCACTTGAGAAGGAGTGTCTTGCTTTATTTGGCTTAGGGCATTTGGTGTAATTTGGGCACCTACAGTGAACACCGTGCTTGTTGTCACAGATCACAACCCCCACACTTTCAGCCACAGGATGAAAAACAAGAATTAGGTTAGTGAGGGGTTTGGCCTTGCAAGAGTACAACCCTAGACATCAGACACATCAATTGCAAAGATAAATGTGATGGCTGACTGAATGCCTTATCAGAATAGTGTAGTTAAGTCAGAGGAACAAGTTAAAGCTTTTAAAAGGGGAATGTTACATTGTTAAAAAGCTATGTAATATGAGAGTTTAAGAATAGTGAGAGCATTTAAAGAGGGTACGAAAGTTTGCTTTTCAATCAACACTTTCTTCTGTTAAGGGGAAGGGTTTACAAGCCCCAAAGAATTAGCAATGATTTTTTTTATTTTTTTTATTTTTTTTATTTTTTTTATTTTTTTTACTAAAATTTATAAAATTAGTCTAATACATTAATATAAAATATAACTAGTTGTGTGCACATTTGTGTGTGTGGAACAAATAGAGGCATTAGATTGCGGTTATAGGAGAAATATTCTAGAGAGTACTCAAGTAGTGGGATGCTGCTGGAATGTGCTCCACTAAAGCGAAGGTGGCCGCACTGCTGATAGTTAATGCAGCACCTACAGTGAGGGGACCTGCATGTTTCCAGTGTGGCATCTTGATTCATAAGGATGCACTATGCACCTATGGGAACATGGAGGCCGTTTGATTCTAGACTCTATGATGTAATGGACTATATTTAGCACATGAATCATATAGAGAGGACTATAATCTTTTTAGAATTGTTTGAGAGGATTATAAAAGCCCTGGTGAGAGAAAGATGAGATCAGAGATCATAACAATCATTATCCAAGGATATATTGATGTCTAGTTTCTTCAAGTTGACAGCGACAGTAATCGCAGTCAAATATATTCTTCCGTTACCGTGGACATGGTCATAGTCTGTTCAGATCCCGTGTTTATGTCCGACTGCTGTTAGCCATCTTCGGTTTTGTATTCCGTGCCTGGTGAGTACCAAGGGAAAATAGCATACAGTACTATTGACTTTAATTTCGTCAGACCTCCGAGCTTTTCGGGAAGTCATAGGAGCTGGTTGTTTTTCTTCAGTAAGGACAAGTGGTCCGTGGACATGTCCCACTATTGGGAATTTGAAGTTTTAATGCTGGAATATTCGACAAGGACGGTTTGTAAGTTCTGCATCTTATATAGTAATCTCGCTGCAGCCCGCTTCGCGGCACACACCATGTAGTAATTTAGATAGTGTCATATATTAACAACTTTAATTATGAAACCAAATTTACTCTTTGATTATTGATCCTAATTTGATGTTGAATTGAGATTGATTTAGACTCACAATTAACTAAATACTTTTTGTTAAAAATTTAAATCAAGTTAACAGTGTAATTTTCTAGTTATTCAGGATTTGAATCCGTAGTTTTTGAGGTGGTTTTGGCCTTCGTCAAGGTGACCGTACAAAATCGAACTCCTAACACCCTCCCACACACACAGTTAGTACATCGATATGATTTGACGACTGCTGAGATCATATGGTGCTTGCTAACTGAATAATAAATTTAACCTGACCCCCCCCCCCCCCCCCCCCATCATGAAAGAAAAAATCACATACCCCCCTATTTGTCAAGTCGAAAAGCACATAGTCTAATCCCAATGTTTTGGATACCAGCGGACCATAATACTAACCTAACCTAATTCCTATCACCCACCCTAATCTTAACCGTAGATCATATAGTGCCCTTTATCACCAAACCCTAAACCTATCCCGTGTTGCAACCGGCCTAATAGCCCGCGGGCTAAATCAATAAAGGGGACCTTGACAATGGTATACATATGTAGCTATATGTAATATCAATGCATATAACTATACATTGGTTTTCCGATTTCGGCTACCTTGGTAAAACAACGCGGGAATGTCTGCTTGCGATGGGGTCTATGGGGTGTCTTTGGGAGGGCGTTACAGGAGATCGTATCTATGGAGATCTACTATTACATACTGGCTTGTTTCCTAAACCAAAAGTCCTGATTTTTAATGAGTTTCAATCATTGTAAATTGTCATAAAATCACGACAAATGCGTAAACACGTGCTCTACACATCAAAGCACGTTATTTTCCTCCACTTCCCTTGCTCCTCTGGGGGCCGAATGCCCAGTGTTCTTCGGCATTTCCGAGAGGAGGGAACTTCGGCCACCCCGGAGTGTTCGGACAACATACCTCAACTATGTCAGTATGACAGCATGGTTATTCACAAATGCTATTTGCAGCTCGGGTTACCATCCGGCGAAGAAACCCAAGCGATCGTCACCATGTGAACCCCTTACAAATAACTGTTTGTAGCCACTGTAAACATTTTTTAATGTGTCGAAAGTCAATTGAAATATGAGACGAAATAAATAACTTTTTCAGTTTGCTAACCAAATATGTGAAAGGAAAGTCCGCATATGGAATCCGATTGAATTTAAGGGAAAGCTTGTTCTTTCCATCTTGCACCTTGGAGCAGACTCATTGCCAACCATTTTCCAACTGCACACAGCAACTAATGAATGCGCGCTCGAGAAAAAAATCGTGACGGTTTTTTTTTTTAATTTGCCAAGTGCTCCCGACCACACCAAACTGGCCAAAGACCTTACATGGACAGTCCCAAATCACACTTTCGAAATTTGTTTCAATCGGCAACCAGACTTGAGCAGCATCTAGAAGGTTTCTATTCTAGCAAAAAAAATCGCTATGTGCTGTCATGATGAAATTGCATTTTTCCTATGATATTTTCTCCGTGCGAAAATAATTCATTGGGCCCTGTTTGTACGTTTTTACATCTAAGCGTCGTGATATTAAAGTCAGTGATGTGGCATTTGGGCACAAACGAACTTCTTTACAAACATCATTAGACCATATCGAAAAGCGCGCCACTGCTTAATTAATTAACCTTGGTTGGGTCACCTTATAGCGCTATAATCGTAAAACAAACAAAAGCACAGACGCTTGCACCTGAGCAAATGAATCCAGTTACTTGCATTCCCATTTTGCTCATAATAAGTTCATCACACTTAGTACCATTTGTTGTCATAGATCAAAGTCCATATTAGCCAAAATGTCAGTGGTTTTAGTTTCTGCATTGTCTTTAATACTACTGACATTTGCTGATAGCACAACGCAAACCCACTTCTTCAAAAAACATTTCCCATCCAGACGTGTTACATTATCCCGTTTTTGCTAGTTTCGAACGTTTCGTGTTTTTACAACATTCAATTCATATGGACTATCTGAACCTTTGTGTCACAGCGCATCGGATTTCCCCTGATTGTACATGCATGACCCCATGCAGTAATTGGTTGGAATAAGATCACACACATACATTATGGCATGGTGCAGGGTGGTATGACGTCGTAATTATCACGACGTGCCTCGTTTTGTGTTTTGAGGATTTTTGGGCGTGTGTATCGCAATGGAGTAGCGGTGGCCCCAGGCGGCAAACGCTACTCCTTTATAAATCTTGTCGAGTGTCCGGTACAAGTGTGTTCGTGTTGGGGTGGCGGCTCTAGCGCGAGGTTTGATCAGCTGTTATTAAAACGGGCACCAGCTCTCGTCCTTCAAACAACCCGCTCTGTGACCAGTTTAATAGTTGATAGTCAATTGTGAGCACTCAGTAGTCCTGCCTGTATTTGGCTGAACAAATTGTTCGTAGTATTTAGACAGTAGCTAATTATTTAATTCATGATCTATTTATTGCCTGGCTATATTTTGGGCCAAAGCCTTGAGCTTGTGGTATATTTAGATGGTAAGCAAATTCATATTTTGTGCTCGGCAATCCATTGTGGGAATGATTTGCTCGGAGTCTGCGACGAGGTGCTGGTCGACAGATCGATTGCTGACACTTTTGTAAAGCCTTTTAAATGGTGGAGTTGGTAACATTCTATTATTATTTTAGTGTGAAATGGTCTGGAAATTAATGTCAAAAATTATTCAAAATTTTTGTGCAATAAAAGTTGTCGACAACCTTCAATTTTGCATATTATTGTTCAATATAAATTAAAGTTCGATTAATTTCAACAGATTATTTTTCTGTAACAAAATTTTCTAACTGCAAAATATATGCAACTATATCATGTATTTAACGGGAGTTAACACAAACCTTGTGTGCATTGTCTGCAGTATTTAAGCATGACTCTGTCCGGCAATCTATTTCAATACGAGTGGAAGGCCTAAGCTGTATTTCTGGGCTCAGTTGTAGTTCTGTTGTCTGGATAATGGATTTACGAATAGTTGTCAAACGGATATCACGCACCTTCGCGTTTGATAAAAAGAAAGTTTAAAACTTATTTGATAAACTTAATATTTGTGTGAACAAAATTCGTTCTGTATGTTGTCATTGCCACGCCCAGTGGTCAATGAAAATTATTCAATTTTAAGGTTTGTCCCTCCTTTTATTTGCAATGATACGAATTTCATTTACTTTGGGCGCGTCATTAAAGCTTGTTTTAAATAATGTTTGTCTTTTGTGAAAGTTTATTTGAATTAGAATTCCAAGTTAATTCACTAGTAATTTTAGAAATATTTTTGTTGTATTAGTGTGATATATGTTGATGTGGTCTTTTGGTTGCCACAAATTATATTAAGGGTAGTGTCAACACAAGTGCTTTTGTTTCTTTTTTAAGAAAAAAATAAAAAACTTAAAAATCTTAATTTTGGGGAATAATTATCTAATATATAATTGTAATTCAAAACTTTATTTAGCATTCGGAGAAATTATTGGAATGTATAGATATTGATTTTTCTTATCCGTAGGCTTTCAACTTTGGACTTATCTGCTATGGTGATGGGTGAACATACGGGGACTTCAGTTAATCGTCACGATGGAATTTCAATATGATTAATCAACTTGATGAACAGTTGGTCTTATTTACATTACGCATCTTCAATAGCGCATTCACTTCAGAACTTTCTTGGTACAACTCGATAGTATGTATATTTTACTTCGTTAACGCGCACTGATAAGCCGACGAACTTTAGCATTTTTGCAGAGAAGAGACTGATTGGTTTACCCCAGATAGGCAAGACTACATTGGGCCAATGTCGCCAATCATCGGATGGGCGGTCGGCAGCACCGTAGGGACAAACGTGGGGGCGGACATTGAATTACATGTAAACTTTGTTGGCGATACAACGCGCCCAACCTTGCAAGACTACATTGGGCCAATGTCGGCGATCATCGGATCGGTCCCGGTCGGCAAGCCACCGTCGGACCAAACGTTGGGGTGACATTAAATTTACATGTAAACTTTGTTGGCATACAACGCTGGCCCAACCTTGGGCCCAATATGTGAATATGTGGGCGTGGTCTTGTGACATCTCATCGATGCCTATCGAAATATGATTATTTAATCATCTTATTTTCTTCTTGAATGAGCTGCTCTATGCAAGGTTTCTTAATGATGG
>JAMKCH010009864.1:0-27522 GCA_023653785.1 Ophioderma brevispina | reverse complement strand
GCTATTAAAAGTTCACAGCAATCATGCTTCTGTGAAAATATAGGGAGGAAATGAAGGGATTACCTGTGTATAACTCAAATCTCCAGAAACGTCCCCTGCAAATAATCTCTATCAACTAATACCCTTGAACATACTCGCCATGGCTTACAGAGCTATGCGCTCTGTAGTCCCCCCATGCGCACCGATCACTCTAATATCAAAACAGCCCTCCTATATAATTTATAATAATTATACCCCCCAAAACCATTGCATCCTGGTTTCATCATTTTTTTGTAAAACATTAAGCCGGGAATGGCCTGGGTATGGCATTGTGGTGGTGTTTTGTTGTTATTGATTCAGTAACACGTGCCCCCTGTGCCATGCTTGGGTTCTTCCCGTTGCTTGCGTTAAATTCTCTGTTAATTATTCTCTCTTTTATATTTGTCAACTGATTTCAGTTTAAAAGAAGTTGAGTCGTTTTTGTGTATGTGGGAATCTCATAGGTATGGTCGTTGGGGGTGTGTGCGATGTGATGAATCAGTACACGCCGGGTCCCCCGGCGCCATGCTTGGGTGCTTCCCCCGGTTGTCTATTAAAGTCATTATCCTCTTATGTCTTACTATAATTGCTAGCTTTATGTTGGAAATAGTTTTTCTACTAATTTGCATTGTAATTATGTGTTGATTTAGTTTAATTATCTGTAAAAATCTTCATTATCTGTTAACTTTTAGAGCCGGGAATATCGGGCCTGGGGTTTGGATTGGGGGTGTGTGGTGCGGTTGTTATTGTTCCATAGTGCACATGTCCCCTGTGCCATGCTTGGTTGCTTCCTGGTTGCTTAGTTAAATTTGTTCTGTAATTAATCCTTTGATTATTTACATTTGTGTCCAATTATCTTTTTAAAAGTGTCATATTTTTTGTGTACTAGCTGGAATCCTTAGGTTGGCATTGTGGCCTGTGGGGTGGGCTTGATATGATTGAATCAGTTCGTGTCCCCGTTGCATGCCTCGGGGTGCTTCCCGGTTGTGTATTTGCTTTGTTGGAAGCCTAGTCTTCTTTACAAGCAATTGAGTTGTTTTGCTTATCAGCACCACTTTGTAAAGCTATAAATGTCATAAAGCCACTTTGTAATGGTATCATCTAATTAGCCTGTTTTTTTGAATTCGTATTGCTTGTCATTATTATTATTATTATTATTATTAATTATTTATTATTATTATTTGATTTCTCTGTAGTTTTGCTTTGTCTGGGCTTTTGGGGGATGGGGGTTGGTTCCCCCTTCTGGATGAACTGGCCCCCTTGTCCCTGGTGCAGTCTGCACTTATTTTTTGTTATTTTTTGGATGGAAATTGTTGTGCCATCCTGTATTTTTTAATTGTTTACTTTTGGTCTATTTCCTGATCATTTCTTTCTGTGTTATTCTTTCCACACTGGGTTGTGTTTTTCGTGATTTCTATTTTTTTTTTTTTTTAAGTTTTTTAATTGTTGTCCTTTTTTCCCCCTTTTTAGATTTCGCGTTAAGCAATCATTGTTTATGTTGGTGCTATAATTGTCAATACACCAGGCTTTTTTAAAGTGTAAAATTGTTATTTAATAAAATAAATAATTTAATAAAAAGATACCTTACTTATTATGTATTATTATATTTTGGTAAAAGTGTACGTATTTTTTATAGTTTGCGTATTGTAATGTAGTATTTGTATTAAGTTCGTAATGATTGTAGATTGTAATGTTAAGTGTATTTTTGTATAAGGTGTAATATTGTATAAGTATGTCTAATGTTTGTAATGATTTTGTGGCTAAGGGCATCCCGGTGGTGGATGTCCTCTTTTAATAAAAAAAAAAAAAAAAAAAAAAGATAGCCTATTTAAGAATTGCCTAAGATAGGGTATGTCTTAAGGCTATCATTAGCACTCTATTGCGTATAAAGAAAAAAAAGGCAGAAATTCCATTTTTTTATACGTTTCTGCCTCAATTTTATTTCTAAAGCCCGTATTCAGTGATCTGACGTTATGGGTAATAATTGTTAACAGTTTAAAGTAAAAGCAACGTGTTTGAATTGTCTTTTTGAACATTTCCATGACTTTAAATCACTAGCTTGGCTTATTCTAATACATGTATTAGCTAACCATCAGATGGTAATCCGACAATCACAATAAGCTTTTGTATTGAGCCACCTGAAGATTTCCATGACTTTGTTGGCTAATTCGTTGTCGATATACATGTATTATCTAACCAGCAGATGGTCATGGTAATCCGACAATCACAATATGCTTTTGTATTGAGTCACCTGTTCTTTCATCTTTGTTTACTTCAACAATAAAGGGGCAAAATGTTTCGATTGTCCCTTTAAAATAGTGAAGAAGAAATTTGCATAACCTACTTTGGCTGAATCGTAATCGACAGATAAGCTAACAAGTAGATGACAATCTGTGTTCACAATTAGCTTTTATATTGAGTTCGTTCACTATTGTTTATTTCTTTCATTTGTACCACCTGAGGCCGAGGTGTTTCTAGAATTTTCCTTTGTTCAATTGTCCTTTATTGTTTAACTATGAATATTCATCAGACCGTTATTTTTCTCCGGAGGTGTCCAAGACCACTTTCGGAAGAAATAACGGTGTGATGAATATTCATAAGTTTAGATAACGGTCTCTGACCGCTTTCGTAACTATAATGGACAGTTGAACAAAAGAAGAACAATTGATAATGATGAAAAGGAAAACGGCTAGACGTATATACATGGATAGCGGATCTGAGTCGCCGAGTGTCACAACAGGAAGTTGTTCTTCTACCTTGGTAATATGGCGCTAAACAATGCATTCACCTTGTCAAAGTTAAAAAATTGTATAACAATAGAACACCTGTATGTGCACCAGCAGGTGTATGCATTGTTTCCAGCCATCAATGTAGAATAGCAACTTGCTGTTGTGACACTCGGCGACCATTCAACTGTGCGGCAGCCCGCTAGTGTAGAGGTCAGTGGATGCCACGTGTGTGTTTTGTAAAGATTCATAATCGCTGAAGCAAAGAAGTGTACCACTTTTCAAGTGCAAACATACCCTACCAAGCATACACAAGTACAATGTGTTTTTTTTTTCACACTAGTAGTTAAGGCTTAAACGTCCCAGATAGAAACACATGAGGGAGTGGTTGCTAAGCCTGATTAAGATAGTATTACTATACAGGTATAATCTGCAAGGATTAACCTAATTTTAAAGTCACCCTTTGTAAGTCAAAATGAGACCATCGTCAAAAGGGCGCGCTATTGTTCAAATCTGCACGCTCATATCTGCCGCATCCTGCAATATGCCCACGCCACCCTAATGATATGAATGGAATTGAATGCAAAGTAAGATAGAAACTAATGCCATACGTGCCTACCCACGCAGTTGACGTTACGTTGCTTCTGACCAGAATTAAATGATCTCACCAAATATGGAATTACCCGTTAGCTTTAAGGAAATGCAATCGAGGAGCTCAGTGCTTTGATTGATAAGGCTAGTAAAATGACTTGAAGACAATTACGTTTGGCCTTGTATGGACAACTAGGGAAGGGGATTTTGAATGAAAAATTAAACTTTAGTCACGTAGATTTCCAGGTGAAACATAGGAAATAATTTCGTTTACCTCCGGTCAATGCCTTACTTTATGCACGATACAAAATACAAAATATCCTGGAAAAAAGTTACACCTGGAAAAGAAGTGCGATTACACCAAAAGCCAGTCACCTTTACAAACACACACAGAAAAATAGCTAAATTAAAAGAGTGACAGGTCCTGGACGCCAGACTTGATTTCAATAGCTACGGAATTAAAATAATTTGGGGAGGTAATTCAATATTGTATTTCCTCAGGTATGGCTAGCCGAGATAGTCCACCTGCAACGGTGATTAATAGGGCACGCGATTCAGTGAGGAAACACATCCTTGCTCGCGCGCGCGCGCACACACACAGACACACACACATTATTGTCTTCTTCTTAACCATTATTGCCAATTACAATCGCCCATTGTTTTGACGGAATGAGCACAATGACAAACGTTCGAAAGCAAAGGAAAACCTTCCGAAGACCAGCGATGAATACCAAGTACCGCGGGGCCCCTTTTCTGTTGGAGGCAAAAGCTCCCATATTTTGGGAGCTGCAGAGAATATCTCGTGTCTGCCCCTGATGATTAATTGCTGGAAAGAATTTATTTTGTGTCTGTCGTTTGGAACCGATAATACAATCTGTTCTGCCATGTTTGGCCATAACAGATAACCAGATATATCAATACCATTCAGGGTTTTAATTAATCTTAAGAGAAGGTATGGAGTGTCGGGAAAAAAAATCGTGAAAGAAAAGGTTGGTATTCATCTAATTAACCAACAAGATGTGAAGAGCATGCTGAAAAGTAAATCTTCACCCACCACCCGTTCTATCTTCAATTTCTGCGATTTTGGTCATCAATCGGCAAAAAATCAGAACCAGCCGATATTCGTAAAGAGCATAAACTTTTTCGGAAATGTTCCATTTATAAGATTGGTGTGTTAAACGTTGCAGCAGCGCTCGTTGACTTGATCATATCAATAACAAGGCCCTTGTAATGTAAGTGCGTCTATTCTATCCCGGGATTTTATTCCGGTCAAGATGATTCCTTCAAACTTTCAAGAATCCTCAATGCGTTTCTTTTGTACTATTATATTCTTTGAAAGAAGATCCACAATCTTTCAAGGTCCCTGTCCGACCAGGGCTTCTGGTCCGGCGATAATGATCGCAGTGGGTATCGCACATCTTAGTCGCTTCCTCCTCCTATTTATATACCAAGACCGCCTCACATGTCATTTGTTTTAATGGTATATACCCGACGTTTGGACAGACATTTGCAACTTTGAGGGTTAAAGAATCATTTCAATAGATTTAAAGAAAATTCGGAGGCTTCCATATGTTTAAAATTTAAAAATCCTGTTGGGTAATTTCGTGATCCACCTTTTTTTTCACGATTTTCGCGACAACCTCTACCTTCTCTATTGTATTAATTAAAAACCGATGGTCTAAACTAATTGAAATGGACAGTAGTATAATTTGTGGGCATTCCCGTTCTCCGCTTTTTCAATGTCCTGTGGTTCAGATTTCTTTTTGTGCCTAATATGTGCCTCGGACACTGGAACCGACATGCAGTGTAATGATAAGTTCACCTTTAATTTGGCGTGACTCATGATACCACGTGCTTGCCGTTTTCATGTCCAAAGTAACCTGATATGGCGAATAGCTTTGTAGCTTTGGTTAATTCAACCTGACAGCATTCGGAGATAATAATTAACTTAGATTTAAACCTGATTTGTCAAATGTTATTGGGTAGAGTACAATCTATTCCTTAAGTTTCGGATTTCTCTCTTGATGACACGCTGTTTTGCATAATTAATTTATATGCCATTATAACTCTTTAATAGATCAATGACATTTTCCATGATTCACAACTATAAATGACACATTTTTTTTTTAAATTTAAAACCTTTCTAGACTCCTTGACTTGCAGATAGTAATACACCCCACTAAAAGAAGGGGGGGGGGGCTCATGACTTTTTATGCCACACCGGCGAATTAACCCTCGTCTACCGAAGGGGGGTGGTTACCACCCCCCCTTCAGGTTTTTTCCCCGTTTGCTAAAACCGCCCCTTTTGGTGACATTATTTATGTAATTGTCAATTGTCATGTTCCGCTCCTTTTGAATCCAAAACCAAAACATCCACCGGGGTATAGGTAAGATACAGGGTGATCCCAAAGTGATGGATGGGACCTCCCCCTTCGGAAGAGAGTACCACATGCCTAACACAGCACCGGAACATCACCGACACTTGATTTTGTGTACCAAGAGATAGCTATTGTCCTCTTCTTTCCATTGATACAAATGATACCACTCATGTCAGGCATTACGTCACAATGACGGCATTAAAGTTCGCATGTCAGCAAAACTGCCCTTTCCATAGACACACACATGAAAAATTCAATTTTTCGCCAAAAGGTCAGAAAATCAGATTTTCATGCGGTTTTTTACCTACTTGATGGAAATTACTAGTTTTTTATCTAATGATAGCATTTAGAGTATAAGAATGTGTTTGTTGTCGCTAAAATTGCGAAATATCCATTTTCCACCCTATATTCAGTATTTTCGTACTTTCCTCAACATATGAAGTCATGGTGACGTCATAATGGGGATGTTAGTACTTAATTTTGGTACCAATGGAAGAAGAAACGGGTCGAATCTATCCTTTGGTACCAAAGTTACAGGGTGTTCAGTAACGCACTATCACAGGGGGTGGTAACCATCCCCCCCCCACCCTTCGGGCAATTTTGTTTACATGAAAAATGTCTCAGTGTAGACGAGGGTTAAGGACTGATATACTAGTCGTAAAATACAACGGTTCTAGGTTAATTTAAAACCAATAATTTTCGATCGTGTACATTTGTATGTAAACGAATGGCGAATAATTTTCAATCCAGAAGGTGGAATAAAAGATAAAATCAGTCACTTAAAAAAAAACGGGGAGAAAGAACTGAGCAAAATCAGGAGATAACAACACACGTTATCCTTTAAATTACATGATGTACAATAGCGATAAACTCACAACTTACGTATTTCCTCCATCTGTAAGTTCAAGGTACATTGAAATCCCTTTTGGCGTAAGACTTTACAGTAGTGATATTACACATATTAGAAGTTTATTACGCTCTGGAGCGTTTTTTTTTAAACGACGGCACGGTAGTTTAAAACGCTTTAATTTTGAATATTTAGTATTAGTCGGTAGCCCATAATACTTGTACTTGATTATTTCACGCATGAATTTAACCAGAAGTTAAACTGGCAGAGGGATTGGTGTGTCGAAGACAAATTGCATGCATACACAATATAACACAATAAATAAATAACTACATTTTTCACGATTTTTACAGGAGAAGCATTTTTTGTATTTCATTCTGATGTGAGTTTTGGAATGAAAAGTAACCTCCTCATCCCTATTTTTTCCTGTCAATTTACATCGTTATATATACATTATTGGGTATAATTGGAAGCGATGTTTATTTGCGCCTCAATTTGTGGCCATCGATTGAGTAATGTTGAGGTTATGGTGGACCCCAACAACAGGATTTAAAAAGTTGCACTATACCCTACTGTACAATTATACTGTTTTACGATAGACCGTTGTCAAATCCTTTCTTCACGCAATGGTATGTCTAATTTTCTTTCTCTAAAAGGGTTTACTACTCCTGCAACTTTAAATATGAGTGGGTTCGGTCAAGTGAGCTACTTCAAGAATACTTCAGTCTATCGTCACAAATGAGGTGTCAAAAATCCGTAAACAAACACCGCTTCCAATTATAACCTATAATGTATAATGAGATCTATCGTCGTTGGAACTTGACACATTTCAGGGATGGGAGCTATTTTTTTGTGTGTTTATTATGAATTAATTTATTTTTCACTTAAGTCGACGATTAAGTATTTATACTAATTAGTGACGTAACTACACACACAATGTTCCCGTTGAGTGCAACAAAGGCGTATCTACTTGTCACGACTTGTTGCACTAACATAAATTTTCAATTTTGAGTACAATAAAGTCGTATTTTACACCTAATTAGGCCTATATAGCATAAAAAACGCTGCTATAAAATGAACTTGTTTTTTTTAAGTATATTTTTAATAATGCTTATTCGTTTACTTTCGTAGGATAATTAATTACTGAGCGTACTGTTTAGTGGAAGGAGGTCGTAACTCATTTTTTACATGTTATTAAGGTTTTTGTGGCAAAAATTAGCATAACATGAGAGCCTGTTATTTACATACACTTATTTAAAAAAAAACAATCGCTTTACGAAAATAATAAAACGTCGAATCTAAATAACGAACTATTTTACCTTTGAATGTAACAAATCGTAATCTACACCTGAATTCCTAAATTAGCTTAATCACCTGCAATCATGTCACTGAACTGTCCACCAAATTATGCCTAACGACCTAAGCAACTCTTTCTCCTTGTGGTGCAGATCAGTCGGACCTTGACGACATTTGAAATGTGTACAGAACTTGAGGTCCGTTGTACAAATTGGTATCAGTAAATAAACTACTTCAAGCACCTTATTTAATTATAGTAATAATAATGCAAATTTAGTTCAAACATTGCAAACGCATATTCTACTGTCAAATTATTGGTTTTATAAAAAAATATATAGACATCGTTTGTCTAAAAACGTAGTTTAATCCTATTTTTGGGTATTGGGCTAATAATGCGTGTGTGCATGATGCTCTTAAGCGTCCTTGGAATTTAAAAAAAAACTTAATTAAAATACATACTAGGCCAGAGAACAAGTTAGACTAAAATTATCCTCACTTTGAAATACTTATGAACTACAACAGACAACTAAACATGGGATGAACATTTGTTAAAATTAAGGTAAAATTATGGCGAAATTTGGGTAATCACGGTAATTGGAAGTTGAAAAATGTATATAGTTTAGAACCTCAGTGGACTAGTATGGAGCCGGAATGCCTCGAATGATATTACATAGTACCTCCGGTAGGGATGAATGATGATCCTGTCAGGCTGAAACTGTATATTGCGAAAATTTGCAGAGAACAGACACTTCATTGTGTTAAAGTTACAACAATTGATCACTTTTGTGGTCGCCGTCTTGGCAGAACATTAAAATAAATGAAAACAATGGCAAAATATATCTAGATACATAATATTAATAACTATATCTAGGGCCTAAATATATGGCATCTCTAAAATATATACCATAGAGGGCAGTACTTATTTTATCTTTTTCCTTGTTTTGCTGAACATAACATTTTAAGCCTTGTTTTATTCAACAATCTGGCTATAAAAAATTAGGTGTTGTTTTGTTCAACTATCTGATGTAACATTTTAGGCCTTTATCACCAAATCAATTTGGAAACTATACCCGAATCTGATGCATGTATATTACAATATGTTCCTTAAAATTCCTGTAGTTTGAACAATTACTAATTGTTTGAATGAAGATTTAATCCTCGTCTGCCGAAGGTTGGGGTGCCACGCCCTTCATTTTTTTCCGCTAAGCTAAAACCCCCTTTTCTGATGCAAAATTATTTAATGCAATTGTTAATTGATATTTTACGCTCCTTTACATGTAGAAATAAACATCCATCGGGTATAATAGGTAAGGTTCAATTTGATCCAAAGTGATGGAGGGAAGTACCAATATGTCTAGTACGACGCAGGAATATCACAGACATTTGTTATTTTCTACCAGTAGATAGCTTATGGTCCTCCTTTTTCCAATGATACCAAAATTAATACCACCATTTTGTACTCGTCCCTTTTTGTGAAAGGGGCGGGTACAAAAGACGTAACCTTGAATGCTCCCAGTTTCTAGGATTCATCTCTTATTCGCTGATGTAGAGCACGTTAGAATAAGACCGTTGCCAGGTCAACTGGCTCACGCTAACTTTGGTTCGAGCCACTGATCACATTGATCACAACACAAATCCTATGGCAAATCATAATTCGGAACAGGTGCATGAGCCAAGGCGTGAACCAGTAACCAATGGATAATAACGTGTACTACATCACCGAATATCTATAGATATGTCTTCACACTCCAGTTTCTATTTTTGGTACTTAGTTGTAAAAATAGAATTATATAGTGCCTATTGTTTATGTCCCATTGTTTATTTCTGGTAAGAGTACGTGTGTAGGCTTTTATATTTATCGTATCGGCCATCTTGATCCATATACACAATCTATTATAGTCTCAATTCTATAGTCTTCATTAATTCCCTTCCATTATCACTACTGAAGTAATGTATCTGGATCAATATTATGTTTTATTTCATCGCCGTAGTATTATTCTTTAGATTATCCGCCCAATGTTAGAGTAACCACTTTCTAGCTCTCTGTGGTTGCCCAGAAGTTATTCCTGCATATACAGTTTCTGTATTGATTGTATCATTCTACCATTATATTCTAAATAAACTTGAAGAACTTGGAGAACTTAATTCATTTTAGCTTGGCTGGGATTACCGGATTTTGTTATTTGGTGCGTGATACTTTCAAAGACCTTTAAGCAACAGGGCACACTACAACATCAAGATACTCATCAATAAGAAATTATCTAAGGGTTAATGCCACTAGGACAGTTGTGGAAAACGTGATCTTAATGTTGCCCCCACAGATGGCATTGAGGCCGACCCAGATATTCTAATATATATGACACCGGATTTGAAATTCGGTGATTCCAATCTTTGCCTAATGGTCGGTTTTTTTATTCTCTTTCCAGGTAAACGGGGAAAGGATATCATTCTACTTAATGACATAGCAATATTATTATCAACGTGGTCGAATTTTGTCAACGGATTGGGAACCTCTTTTCATGCAGCTGTTTTAGCAGGTGTCGTGGTTTGAAAGTTATGTCACGCTCTATTTTATTTTGTTCATTTGCTCGTGTCCTCGTAAACGTTCGCTGATTATTAATGAGAGAGAGAGAGCTGTTTGGAAGTCTCATTTATTATGAAAAAAAGAAAATCATATCAACGGCGACACACTTGTGACAACTATTTGACCTATTCATTTCTAATAACTTAATCCTGTGTAAATTTTACGAAAATTGCATTTGGGCAAATATGATTTTTCTTAAAAAATTCTTGTTCCACAAGTATCTCTCTGGAGAATGTTCATTCACACGGTACTATAACAGAGAGAGCGGAATAGATGGCCAGTAGAAATGGAAGAATGCTTTGTAAAGGAGGGCAGCAAGATTCGAGGCCAGGCATGCATAGTTCAGACATACGTGTGAACATCAGGCTTGGGGTTAAACGGTATTGTTAAGTTATAAACAAAACTGGACACAATAGAAACAAAAAACGAAGAAAATACAGCAAGTAAAAAAAATAAAAAAAATAAAAAAAATAAAAAAAATAAAATACTTAATAAAAATTAATAAATATATACTAAATAAAATAAGTAATAATAAATAAATAAATACCATTAAAACTTCAAAAGTTCACATGGAGTGAACGAGATTTCCATCAAAGACAAGTGGCCAGCTTCCTCCATGTGGGAACTGTCTGACCTTCATGCAAAGGGATGTTCCATTGTCTGTGCGTTCTGTTCCACAACCACGGGGTCGTGTCCTGGTATGCTTCCAGGGAGCCCACTTCTGCAAAGAAACCTTAGATCGCCGATTAGTTCTCCATATGTTAAAACATAGCCACATTCAGCCATGAGGAGTCAACTCCAGGTGGAAGATTCTCACCGGGTTCAATACAATAGGATGTTATTTGGTTGATAGCAAATCCTTTTTCACTGCGACTCAAGCCTTAAGCGATGATCAAGAGGTGGATTTGCATAAGAAACTCTCTGGAGTTAAGGCGGGTGGCAGCAGGTCTCTGTCGGGCAAAGGTTGTTCACATTAGATACTTGGCAGCACGCTATTGCATGCCGTACACTATGACGGATGTTGATGGGGCAATTGCTGCGAAAATGTATACGTTCTCCGTTGGTGTTGCACGAAGGCATCTTGTGATAGCCGGCAGGGGGGGATTTTAATGCTGAGTTCAAGGTTCTTGCATGGGCTGATCTTTCCCATTCAGGGCATTGTTGCTCCAACAGTGGGCAGACCAAGAGATGTTCCACATTGTCTGTGGTGCTGTTCCACAACACAGGTAGTGCCCTGATATGTTTCCAGGTAGCCTCACTTCTGCAAGGAAGCCTTAGATAGGCCAATTCTGATCCTCAATCTTTTGAGGCATATCTTTATTCAGCCCATGAGGAGTCAGCTCCAGACGGAAGATTCTCACCAGGTTCAATACCAATAGATGTTACTCTCTTAAACTCCTTCGAGACTGATTCAAGAGGTTGGACTTTGCTCAAAAAACTCTGTCTGGATTTAAGGCGGTGCCGCAGGTCTCTGTTCGGACATAGGGTGCTTCACATTAGATACTTGGCAGCTACGCTCTTGCATGCTCGCTACACTACTGGTGGAGCAATTCCTGCTAGGATGTATAAGTTCTCCGTTGATGTTATTGTGTGAGCTACTTTACTCTTCGTCTTCTTGATGTGGGCCTTATAAGAGAGAGTGCGGTCCAGCTCCTAGGTAGACAGGGTTATCGCAGTGCTCCAGGGGTGTTCCAAACCAGGTTACTTTAAGCTGACGTTTGGCTTCATGGTTGTGTAGATGGAAAGCACACACCTATGTCTTGGACGGATTTGCAAGTAGGTGGTTTTCCTCGTAGTAAGGAGTGAGTTCATCCAAAGCTTCGAGTCTCTCTTCAACAACTGTGAAGTCGCTAATTTCAAGATCGTCTGCAGAGATAAAACGACAGGTTCCTGCACTTCTAGGTTGGTCGCTGGTATATATGTTGAACAGGAGAGGTGCGAGCACACTCCCTTGCGGTAGTCCATTCTTGAGTCTACTTCATCGGCTCTTCTTCACTCCTAGGTGAAAAAGAACATCTTGTTTGCAAGCTACCAAACAGCTATATGGTGGTGTAGTCTTCAAGAGGACTAGAGAGGCAAATACACACACTGGCCAAAAGTATTGCAACATGCAGAAAAAAATAATTTACTTTGAATAATGGTTTGAAATTGTACAAGGAGTTCTCGACTATACATAACGTAATTATCGTCAAAGTTATGATTCTTAAACAGGCACTGTTTCCCAGAATCAAATAACGCGAAAAACGTTTAAATTGATTGTCATGTTCCCTAAATATGCCAGTTTCTTTAATCCGCCATATTTAGGAAACATGGCAATCAAAATCAAAAGTTTTTCGCCCTCTTGGATTCTGGGGGATGACATCTGTATGAAAAGCACAACCTTGACATTCAATACGTGATGTGTGGTCAAGAATCCATGGTATAATTTGAAATCAATTTGTGATTATGAATTTCGTTTTCTGCATGTTGCAATACTTTTGGCCAGTGTGTGTACTTTTAATGAGAACTTTGTGAGTTGGTCAATAGTTATGTATAATGCGGTATGTCAATTGTTACTAGATAACAGATTGATACCGATATTGCTAATGACTGGCAAAAATGGTAATTAATGGGCAACATGTACATAATACATCTATAAAATATTGAAATAACTACTGAAACACAACATAATTGTAGTGCAAGAATGGATCATCAGATATTCTGGATGAAAAATAAGTGGTTTAAAACTATATATCCCTAACGTCCCTAGAGGAAAATCTGACTATCACCGCGAAAAGTGAGGTAGTAGTATTCTTTGCTATCACATCTCGGAGCAATTTCCCACTAACACAAGGAAAGGGTCCACTCTATGATTTTTTTTTGTCAGGTGGGTTTTAAAGGTCGTTAGGGATTAGACATATGGATTGCAAGTGCAATACATTAACACTTAAACTGCCCATGATTGAAAACTGGCCACCATTTAAAAAGCAACCCAAGTGCTGAAATGTTGGGTAACAATGGCGGTTGTTTGAGATATATGCAAATAAGGTTGATTAAAATAGATGGACATGAATTAATTTTGGTTGTTTTTAATCACACACCTCATTTTATAGTCGGGGACAGAATAAGGCGACCAATTGCGCGTCTGACATAATTTGACGGTGCAGAACAAATGTCGGCCGTGAAGAATATTCTGTGAACATTTAAAGCTTATTGAAACAGAAAGTTTACTTACGTGAATTATTGTCTCCGTGCGTCGAAAACCCGACTCAAATAGGGCATGTTTTGACATTTTAAATCATATTTTGTTCGAATATGCCCCGCCCATATTACACATTCAAACCAATCACATTCCACGCCGCGCCGATTGACAAACCTTGACATACGCGCAATTGGTCAGCTAATTCTGTCCCTGACTATAGCAGTATTGAACCTAAAAAAAAATTTCTTCTACAAGTCCCGATATGGCGGCCATTTTGTTTATTCAAATTTACATGCTTAAGTTGTCACCTTGGAAGTCTTGCACACATACATGTTTATAGTTATATTTGTGCAATAGCGTAATTAAAAAAATTAGAGTGTAAAGTTCATCCATATGATACCTTGAATGTTGAAGTCAAATTATTCTCAAAATTTACGAAAATGGCGGCCATTTTGGATTTATGCAAATTAGGTTTAATTAAGAATGTATGTATTTGACTTCTGGTGGTTATCCATTATCAAACATATCATGTTAACATTTTTTACCAAAATAATCCTTCTACAAGACAGGGTATGGCTGAAACCAGTTATGGAGCAACTTGAATGGAGGCCATTTTGTTTATGCAAATTAGCAGGCTTAAGCTACTACTTTGGAATGTCTATCATGCAGAAATTATTTAAGTTGAAGTGTCTTAACAAGTTGGTAGCACTCTCAGTTTTGCCCCTCTATATGGTACCCATCACCTTGTAGCCCAAGCACTAATTTTGCATTTGACCTCTGAAGTTACATATGAGGTTTTTCCCCCTCAGCGACGACATTCGAGAGAGGATCAACACGTAATGTAGTGTCTGAATTTGTAATCTGTTTAACAGTGTAGTGCTTTCTTTGATTTTCTTGTCTGCTTCCCGCTTAAGATGGTCATAGAGATGTTCAATTTGGTCTGGGGATCACGCCGACTTTGTTTTTGTGCAATCTGTATTTTCATCACATCATGTTTACACACCAATACATAAATGGAAACCACGATGAATTGGAGTTTATTATTATCACTTATAACTTGATATGGATATTGACGGTATTGAGTTTTAGGAAGTACTCCAATGCAAACAGTCATTAATGTTGAAATATGATCATAAATAAAAAAAAATACATTTTAGCTTCAAGGTTCGGAAAATTACATGCGGGAAAACCTATTCTAATTCCTTCATTAGCACCAAATTTACCAAGATCATAATTACATTTTCGGGAGAATTATTTATTTTGGGTTAGTATAAATTTGTTCCGCTTTATCAATAAAGATGTACGACAAATTTCAGCATTAACAGTTTAGGTTTAGTGGTATTCCTTAAATTTGATCTCGCTATATCTTTTAATTTTATATGTTAGCGGGAAAGTAGCGCATATGAACCCAATTATACTAATTTCTCCATTAGCACTAAATAAACAGCGATGGTATTCAACTCGCGGAATGAAACAATAATGCGAAGCTTTCTGGGAGCAGACAATGCGAGGAAAATGTTTTTCCAATTAAACTAATTTCACCATTACCACAAAAAACTTACAAAATTTATTCCAATTAAACTATTTCATCCATTAAATGCAAAATTACCAGATTATATTATCATTATTTTCAAATTTACAATGGTTATATCTCCATTAGTACCAATTTGCAGAATGGAGATATATGGTGGTAAAACTAATGTTTTTCATACCGATAAAAACATTAATAAGTTTCTCTAGCTCTATCGCCAAAAATAAACCAAGGGAGGATCCGGGAAGGAAGGCGGATTCACTTTCGCCGCATCTGTGGCAAAGTTGTATTTGAGTCCAAATTTGAAGTATATCTTAAACTAAATAAAGTATATTATTAGAGTTCGGTATGGGCAATGTCCTCAGCAGAGATCTTACCTTTGACAAGTAATACCGATGCTGTATTAGGGCAGTGGCTCACGCGTAGGGCCGCCAAGAATCCTTTGATATAAGGGATCACTCCCTGTCAACTAGATATTCTTGTATTGTCTTTTGGGATTAGGTGTGACCTTTTTTTCAAGGTTATGAACATCAGCGAAAACCTACTTTGGTAACCGTATTTAATGAAAGAGGGTAACACGTGGTAACGGAGGCCGAAGGTCATAAACTCAGCTGTACGGAAGTACCTCACTCATCATCTATATAAAACTCTATATAAAACTCACGCACTCACTTTCTCCAAACCATTTAAAGCCACTATCTGTGATTTTCTATAGGATGTAAACAAACACTGCCCTCATTTTTTTTGTATTGGAAATCATTGCACTAAAGTCACTTGCAAGTGGTAAAGCTGGAAACAACTTAGTTTTTAAATACAAGCAATTATTGTCCAAGGATGTCGGGATTTCGACCTTATTCAGGTCTAGACAGAGTCGTTAATGATACTTTAAGACCGCTGTAAAATGCTTTAGAGTCTGTTTTCACAAAGATCAATGATTTGAAATATTGATATGATCTAGAAATTGGGAGATATAAGGACATTAATTTGAATTTGAAAAAAACGCGACTGCTTGTGGCTTTAAGGACTACAAGTTCATAAACTGCTCCACACATACCCTACTGATCATCATCTTGCCTTGATGGCTTTCTACAAAACCAGATGAGGAACATGTAAAATTACGTGATCCTTGCAAGTAACATGGGATTTTAAATAGCATGATCGCCGAGCCCCTGTGACATTAAATTTAGATGATTCTAGCCTTATTTATTGTTTTCGAATAGATTCGATATAGTTATTTTGGGCACGTAAAAACACTTTGCTTCCATCATGAAGCGAAGTATTTTTATCCATCTGCTACTTCTACAAATTAGGGGCAAAACATTGTTTTCAAAACACGCAAAGAATTGGCAAAAAGACGGAAAATCAATGAGCCTTGCGCTTACGTCAAACTTTTTGAAAACTAATTTTTATGTTGATATCTACTCTAGAAGACCCAAAAACCAAACTTGGAGTTTTAGGGAATCCTTTTTTTTTTTTTTTTTTTTTTTTTTTTTTACGGGTGTTACAAAATACACGTCATTTTCCTACGGCGGTCCGGAAAGTACGTCCTGTTTCTAAAATTGAAAAAAAAAAGTTGGCGTAAATTGAAACCAGTGTTTAAAAATTATCAAGACTGGAAAAATATCGAAAGGTATTGTGGGAAAAAAATGAATGCGGATATAGCGGTTGCGTGTTCACTTTTTCGTGTCTGCGAACACCGAAGTACCCGACAAACACCCGGTTGCAATTTCTCGCTAGGGTGTGGATCTGCTTGTGCGCTTGTCAGGCATGTCTCGAGCAGCCAATATAGATTAAGCTCTATATAATCTGGTTTTATTATTATTATTATTATTGTTATTCTTATTATTATTTTATTTATGCAAATTACAGTAAATGTCTTCTAACAATAGTTTATAGTGTAATTATCAACAGTGTGCCCATCAATACGTCTGTCACTTGACTTTTCGCAACTTTGTTTTACAATTTTAACCTCACTCACTGTTTTCTTTTTGTAAAATACATTTCTTTTAATTTACAATCTTGATTTAACCTTTACATTTGACATTAAATATATTGTGATGATAACTTATGTTGGTGACAGAAATTTTAGCAAAATTTAAGCCTGTCAAGATTGTTTTTAGTCAATATATTGTCAATTAGAAAGTGGCATTTCTTTCTATAATCCTAGTAGGCTTATTTAGAGTTGGAATACCGAATATGAATGCTCATGTACAACTATGCGTTGGTCTATGTATATTCTTCTTCATAATATCTCTTAAAGTCATCGATGATATAACTTCTTTATTTTGACGACTGGATTTTGAAAAAAATGAATCACAAGGTTATACAATCATCTATGAAGTCCCCTGTGCTCAGTACAATGTACCTACAATTATCTTGTTATCATTATTTCTTTCATTTCATAAACACAACGATTCAAAGCATGTGTTTACAATGCCTAGTCCACTGTCTTAATTTGTCTAACACGATAGCGAGATAAGCATAACAAACGCCACCATACTCTGAAATTAGTATCACTAAGTCCAGTTATGGTAAAATTATGTTTTAAGCGTTTTAATCCATTATGTAATTTTTTTCAAAAGGGTATTTGATATTTTGCATAAAAAATAATCATCTTCAAAAGAATGTGACCTCACTCTTTCAGATGATGTGACTACCTATATGCACTTACGTTATATGAAATGGCAAACATGTTTTAATGCAATTGCAAGACCAACGTTAGTTGCATCTACGTTGGTCTTGCACTAAAAGGGGCAAACATGTTTAGTGCAATAGCAACGTAAGTGCCACTTACGAGGTCTTGCCCTGAAACAAGAACAAAACATGACGCAAAACAAACGTAAGTACCACTTACGTTTGTCTTGCATTAAGCGGAAAAGACGCACTGAACATACTTCTTTTTCTATTCAAACTTTTTTCGATCACTTACAACATCTTCACACATAGATTAAATTATGCGCGAATATCCTCCCTCCCTCTTTCAAATTCCCCAAAATCTCATTTTCGACAAAATGTCACTTACGTTGTCTTGCATTCACCGACGGACGACTATACTCCACTGGATGGGCAATCTCCACGCGATTGAATAGCGAGCCGGTGATATTAACGGAAGTTGCGCAGCGTCCCTCTTGCTCTACCCATAAAAATTAACTCGGTTTGCACGGTTTTCTATGGGATGGGAGTATACATGTCTGCCTATAAAGTAACTTTCGGCAATATCTGAAAAATTTCAAGCATTGCAATTTGTATGGTGTGTTTTGCCCGTTTTGCCGAAATTAACTGTGGGTAGAAGTAAACGAATGTATTATAGGCAATTTTGCGACCGAGTAGTGATGGGTACAACGTCGTAGCCTATCTGTACATTTACTCAATACTGTATGCACGTGGATGCCACTCTACTAGAATATGTGCCTCTAAAAGTATAACTCCATGGGAATACCAGTATGGAGCACTAATTCTAGTTCACTATAAATTAGTATTTAATTCATGAGGAATTTTCGATGATGGATAGCTTGTGCTTTTTTACCTTCTTAAACACAGTCCCCTAGCCGGGCACTAACTGGTATAATACCAGGTCAAAGACCAACAGTGTCAGTTCCTTCCAATTTTTAATTTTAATTCCAAGTTGATTTAAACAATGATTTTTTGTGGTCAGATAGTCAACCCCATAGACTGCAGTGCATTATCTTTTCTTCAAAGCAAGATTTATATCCGATGAGAGGGGTGGGGGGAGGGGATTCAGGTGTCTGTTAGTTACCCCCGTACTCATTCCAGGGGGTTCTGAACTTTAACCCCTACCAGGATAACAAGACCAATTTTCCGTGAAAATAAACCTCTAACGAGAGTCTGGACGGAGCCATTTTTTGTAAAATTATACTTAATCTCTAGTTTCCAGGTTTTTTTAAAAAATAGGGACCAATTTTGCAGTAAAATTATACCCCTTGTGGACCTGTTCTCAATACGACGTGACTAAAATACCTTGAAATAGCCATATACAAAAAAATACACACTCGTGTTTATTTGCTGATTGTTGCGGTTTACATTTTCCTATTGTATCATTGAACCAGTCACAATCACAACTGAATTTGATACCCCTAGAACTTCACTATTGTGAATTGTATACCCCTAAAGGTTGTCCCGCATTTGCAGCTATAGTTCCCCCCCCCCCACACCCCCCCCCCCCCCCCGCTCTTTTTGAAGCGAGCAGGTCCCTGACTAAAATCAAGCCCCCAGGGATTTTATTTCCAATTTTTTTTTTTAAAATATAACGTGCAAATGCCTGTCAAGGGAGATCGAGTGTCATTTCCAGAGAACAGGATGCTTACCTCTTCGTCTACCTGAGCCATTTTTAAACATTTCCAGGGGGGGGTAACCATGCACCCTCTGTGATTTTTCCTTTTTCACACATCCGATTCCTATAATTGTACCACACGATAGCTTTTGCGTTTTTCTTCATTTAAATGCATCCAAATAAGTACAAACATTCAATTTAGGAAAGAGTGAAAATACCCATGATCTAGGGGGGGGGGCTAGTAAAGCGGGAAAAAATCTTGATTAGTAGATTAATACCTCTAATATATCTTGAATGCTAGTAGTCAATCACTTAGGCTTCTCCATGAATTATTGCCTGTGAGCTGAAAACCCAAATATGGCATTTAAAGACTTTTAAAAATATTGAATCATATTTTGTTCGAACATAACCACCAATACTCGAAATCAAACCAATACTTGACAAACCTTGCATACGCGCAATTAATCGACTAATTTCTGGTCCTTTTCCATAGTTTCCCTATTCAGTTGTACGTGCACGATCGGGGTTCTTGGGTAGAAGCAAAAGGGCGCATTGCCAATTTATTCCGGTCTCCTCACGTTCGAGCGGCTATAGCCTATCCCGTGTATAGAGATCAGTGCTTATACTACACCCCAGCACCCGCAGGTAATCACGCCTTTATTCCGTCAATGGAATATCACTGTGTACGGGGCATGCGCGAAGGGTACAATACAACCATGTCCGAGCAAAGTAAGTATATATATACAAGAAAAACAACGTATTATGGGATGACGCAACTAAAAACCAAATAAAGTATCAGTGTAACATACAGTGTACAAATACAGTGTACACATAGTTTGACTACCAAAATAGTGGATACTAATGACACAACTGTCCTATCCTACCTCTTTTACTTATTTAACATTATTTGGGCCTCGAAAAATCTCATTCCAGACTCAATCACTTAATACCATCCAAAATTGATTTTATTCGTACTATTAAATTCAGGGCTCACACACTGCCTTTGTTTTAACTCTCTCAAACTCTCTCAAGTATGTTGGACGCCTCAAGTTGCTTTATTTTAGTTTAGGTGAGGAGGCTCTTGATTTGGAAGGCCGAAGATGGAGTACTATAGCGTCTCGTTTCAACACGAATATATATATGGAAGCAAAATACTCTTAACAACAAAACTATTTTTACAATATAATTCTTAAAGGCCTTATGCGTGTTTTGTACGATATCTCGTAACCGTTGTATTTATAACAAGTTTCTGAAATGACACATCCGAGAGAAGATCATTACGTTATGTAGTGTCTGAATTTGTAATCTGTTTTCGTGCATCATTTAAAACATGAACGTGACTGTCAATTTATGTATAATATTTATAGATAAAAAGGCATTCTGCTTGAAATCATTTGCGCAAATGTAAAAGAATAATACTAATAAAATAAAGGGTCAGCGCGTGTTACTATAAATAAGAATACTGGCAAAAAAAAAAAAAAAAAAAAATGTTCCATGCAATGTGATTTCTATTTCAAAATAATACCAGATGTATCAGAAAAAGTAACATGAAACTGAATGTCTTTTGTTTCACAATAAAGGTTGATCATTATGATTGATGCCTTGCATAGTATTCATTACAATATAGTGATACAAAACTCAATTTGTTTTTTCATTTCACAAATGGTGCACTAAAATGCAGAAGATTGTCCTTTTTAAGGACTCGTCTTGTTACAATATAATTCTTAAAGGCCTTATGCGTGTTTTGTACGATATCTCGTAACCGTTGTATTTATAACAAGTTTCTGAAATGACACATCCGAGAGAAGATCATTACGTTATGTAGTGTCTGAATTTGTAATCTGTTTTCGTGCATCATTTAAAACATGAACGTGACTATCAATTTATGTATAATATTTATAGATAAAAAGGCATTCTGCTTGAAATCATTTGCGCAAATGTAAAAGAATAATACTAATAAAATAAAGGGTCAGCGCGTGTTACTATAAATAAGAATACTGGCATAATTACATTATACCCTTCACATCTTCTCTATATCGTGCGCTTTATTTCATTAACCCTCGTCTTACCAAGCCTTTTTTCTAACACGGATTACCAAGTGTGTGTGTGTGTGTGGGGGGGGGGGTGGTTACCGCCTCCCTCGAGAATTCGCTATAAAGCACACGATGCTTATGGTTTTGATACCAGTGGATAGCTATGTTTCTCCTCTTTCCATTGATACCAAAATAAGTACCAACATGCCTATTATAGCGTCATAATGACGTCATCAAGTCCGCGAGTTGGCGAAAATTAGCTTTTCCACAGAAAATGGCGAAATCCAAATTTTGGCGCTAAAGAGTTCGGATTTTCAATGCGGTTTTCAGCTCTACTGATGGCAATTGCTAAGTGTTCTATAAACATAAGCGTTTTAGAGCCATAATGTGCATAATATTTTTCAAAATGCACCATAAAATTCCTTGGGTGGGCAACCATCCCCCTTAACCAATTCGACGTTGAAGGCATACCCCAAACCCCGGCTAAGAGGATGCACCTTCAACATTTTTACCGAGGTCCCCCCAGTAGAAACCACTCTTAACGTTCTGTACTGGAGTCCTCTGTCTTCCAGACATAAAGGTTGAAATGATATCCTTACTGCTATTTAATTTTTGAGCTTTAGTGTTTGGTGTGCATGCGATGCCTCTCAGAAATCAATCGCAGGCTTTTTAAATGGTCTTAAAAAGCATCATTTGATCTTAGTTTCTGCAAAGACTGGCTGGGAAACAATGATCTGGTTAATTGTTGCCTGGATAGATAAAGGGCAGTTACAAATAGGAGAGTTGTAGTTAAGAAAAGCGATCAGGACCTGTGAGTTAACTACGGTGAGAAGATGTATATTAAAAGGGTGAAAGGCAAATATGGAAGGATTGTCATTTCTACTTAAGGAGGTCATTTCAGGTGAAGGGGTCGTTGTTGAGGTAACATTTTCGGGGACATACAAGTAGAATGTTTTACCAGTTCCATGATCTTGCCATACACCCTTCATTAATTTGTCTTGTTTCCTGATCTGTTACCCTATAACTGACCCACAACCTCTATCCTATCTCTCCAATATGTTGGAAGGCAATTTCCTTGACAGAATTGCAAAGAGCTAAATGTAAACAAAGCATTCTTGATTGAAACTCACAATATCCCATGGCATGGTTGATTTGCACCAATACTAAATGCTGTGTGTTTGTGTTATTTTTTGATACAGTAGAGTACCATTCGCATGATCACTTAACCTTTGAACAGAGAATCACTACATGAGTGGGTCTTAGCTGGTAGCTATTTCCAGGGCTGGCCTTAATTCTTGGTCAGTATTGAATACTGAACCGGGCTTATTGGAATCTAATATATAGGTCAGGCAATGCTTTATTCTATTTATGTATTGCAGTACAGCTAAATTATGGAATCAGGGTGTGAAGATGTATATTTTTCTACTTAAAAAGCAATATTTGGCACATTTTTTGAAGAGCGCCCCCCAATTTTCAAATTTGATATTTTTGCACAGTACGTTGGTAATGTCTAAGAAACTATACCTGCGAACGAGAAAGCTAAAAAATGCTATTTATATCACAAAATAGCGATTTGTAATTAGAATTGGGATCTCAGATTGGACTTAACGGCATAGCTTAAATGCTACGTTTATGTCCGTCCAATTATGAAATAGTGCCACCGCTTCGAGAATACCCTCTAACTTGTCTTCCCCGAACTATTTAAAACAACTAATGATACGTAGCCACGTAATGGCGCCATTTTTCCTTTTTCCGCATTTCACTGGAAGGCCGTTTCCAGCAGCCGTGGATTATTTCCGATCGGGATCCCCGATAATATTATTCTAGTACAACATTCCTCGTTTGTGACACAGAGACACTTTCGAGCTTTAAAACCATTCACAGGTATAGTTTACTATCCAGTTCAATGCAACCTGTAAAAATCTCCAAATTTTTTTGAAAAATTGGGGGGCCCTTCAAAAAAATGTTCTAATAAATTGCTTAAAGAAATGGCTGAAGCAGAACTTTGTTTTAAAAACAAAGAAATAAAGGGCATAGATTTTACCGGGGAGGTGTCTCACATTGAAGTATGGGGGATGTGCCGCCTATAAGACCCTCATTTCCAGGCTCTCTTTCATGTTTCCTGTAACCCAATTTTTTTTTAGTTCCAGAGACTCCTACTTTTCATGTCCCCAAGCTATTCTACCAAAGTTTCTTCGAAAAACCCCTCAAAAATTAGTGGAAAATTGAGGGAATTTTTTGGGCTCAAATCAGCTCTCCGAGCCTCAATTTTGCAATCCTGGAGGCACATACCCTACCAAAAAAATGTTGAGACCCCCGGGAGATTTTAGTGCATTTAGGCCCACCTGACAATGGTCATATGAAATTCATATTTCAATTTTTCACGTTAATAGGAACTTGACAATACAAAATGTGGAATAATTATTGAAGCTGTGTATTTTCCTTATTTTTTTAATTTGCCGAAAAACTGCCTGTCATGGTTGAAACAGCTAAATGATAATCGAAAATAGGACCCTTCTTGTTTTTGGCATGACTCCTCTGCACACCCAATCAAATCATTTTTGTTACCCCCCCCCCCCCCTCCCCTTGGTAGACCGAGGGTTAACGGATAAGTATATGATACAAAGTAGATGGAAAGGTATAATGTAATTATGCCAGAATAATGTCATTTCATAATCCTGGTAACTGAATTAGGACATAATACCTTTTTTCACGAAAGTTATCCCTACTCTTTCCACCGCACCAATCTCCCTCATTCCAGCGCAGCTACCTGAGCTGCTCTCACTCAATTGACCCGCCTAGCCGCCTCCCACTGGATTTGTATTAGTACCAAGAAACATGTACATAGTGAGAAACAAGAGGTATAGGTAATCCCCATCCCCCCCCCTCTGGCAAATGATGGTGTTTTGATATATCAACATGGTTTTCTAGGTGTACCCTAAAAAACTGAGAGAATTGGCGAGATCTGGGTTTTACATCATGCTTGCATCAATATTAAGACTAAATTGAGAAAACATTGATACTTTAATTTGAACTGGCATATAAACCAATACTAACGTATCTTACAAGGGAACACCTGACTGAAAACGTGACAAAACCTCCAGATCCATGGTGCAGGCATCTTCATGGCCAGTACCCGACGTCCTCTTGTCCATAAGAATATTTTTTTGTGCAAAAAAAAAACAAATAATCTTGCTTTTATTTTCAACACGGTGTGAAACCGTAAGTATCATTGCGCCAAACCACATTTCATACGATACGTACATTTTCTGGCAATCTACGTTTGGTTTAACAATTTGACCTTGCTGTTCCTGTAATGTGTTTGGTTTCTTTTTTTTTTGTTAACACATTTAAGTGGCAATAGGGCTTCTTTCTGCCTCCCGTGGTGCATTGGGGGGGGGGGGGTTCGCAAGTGGACCCCACGAAAACCCTTGGGCCTTGAATGTTTTAACCAAAAACTCTAGTTATTGATAGAGGTACATCAACACGACCACATAACAGGAAAAAATGAAAATCGGTTGTATCGATTCAAAATGGCTGCCCAAAAACCGATTTTTGAAACGCGCACCCAATTCTCCCGCCCAAAAATGAAACACCACTTTCCCAAAGGACTTTTTCCATAACATTTGGCTTATAATAGTAGGTCATCAATACAATTACAAAAGTTTTATTCCGGTGTGATTTTATGGGCAATAAAATTTTGAAAAGCGCCACCAAAATGCCTTTTTTATGCTAATGAGTATAAAACGCCATGACCGATATGATTTTTTTTCCACCAAAAATATATCGTTGGTTGATTGGATCCAAACGGAACCTTGTAAGGGCCTACTACTAATGGTGATGGTGTGATAGATATAATGATTCGCAAGTGCGCCAATGCTGTTGGATGACGTAGGAGTATTGCGTTAGTACCAACCTAGTTGGTTAGTTAGTTAGTTAAACCACAGTTTTAAATCCGAGTTTGTCCCCGTAAACGCGGGTGGCCGGATTCACCTCACACTCAGCAATACTACAAGTATTTTGGTTATAGAAGTTTATCACAGCATATTTAGTCATTGTTCAATTTTGCACCCAATTCTTAGGAATATCAGATTTTTAGGCGGGTTTTGGCTCATAATCACGGCCAAAATAATTTTTTTACATTATACAGAGAGTTAATTGTCTTACTATGCAGAAAAGTATCAAAAGAGTATCAAAAGTATCATACTATACAATGGAGCTTGTTTGGCCACAGACGTTGTTACGTATCAGGCGTTATGACATTATTTCGACGTCATACTTGTTATTATACGCCGGGGGGGGGGGGGGGCCCCTAAAAAAAAAAAAAAAAAAAAGGGGGGGGGGGGGGCACTTGTATTCTAAGGTGGATATGATGCGTGAACATGGACTTCCAAAATGCACCCTAAACGAGTATTTCCACCGACTTAAAAACATACCCTAAACAAGTATTTTTTTTTGATTGTGCTACACTAAAGAAGTATTTTTGTACGTTTTGAGACCCGAAACAGGCAAGCAATGCATTGTGTCGTTAATATACCTTTATTATCTTGCTTTGCTTTACAATATTTTTGATTTCTGCTTAATTTGAGTATTACACGTACATCACAATATCAGGGTTTAGATAAAAACGTACCCTTTTTTCCACATTTTGCTGTTTTTGACACCCTAATCAATGTACGCGCGTACATCGCCTGTTGGAAAAACGATACCCTTTTTACGCGTTTTCTTGTTCACGCATCATATCCACCTTTGAATACAAGTGCCCCCCCCCCCAAAAAAAAAAAAAAAAAAAAAAAAAAAAAGTTGCTATACATTGCTATCAAAATCATACGTGCTGGGTGCTTAATAACAAATTCCAAAAGGGATTAAAGCATGATGCCAATAAGACTTGGTAAATTAACACTTAAGTGAGTGCCGGGGGGGGGGGGCCTATAGGGACCCAAGGTCCAACCCAGATAACCACTTTCCCATGGGAGTTTGATCATGACACTAACACAAGTAAATGGGGGTCACGTAAGAACCACATACCCACAATAAAAATCCGAACTTTGACCTATAACCTATGGCCAATTGAAATTGTCACTCTCCGAAAAAGAGTGGTTCGCACATCTCCATGCTCAGCAACTCCAATATAAGGTTTTGAACCAAAATAAGTATATCTACTCTAGAATAACCAATTAAAATAACTATTGCAAAATATAGCTATATTTATACCATCTTGTATTTTTCTCAGAAACTTCAAAATCACCGTGGTCTTTCCCATAGACTTTCACATTTAAGAGCACGATCATGACAAAATTAAAGTTATTTGATTTAAGTATTTTTAGTTATTAATTAATTGCCTCCTAAGGTATATCTAAGCAAATAAATCCCAAGATTTAATTACTTTATTTTTTAATTAGTAACATATCTTGATTTTTTTTTCACTTCCGTTAGTGCCCACGTGGGGGGGGGGGGGGGAAAAAAAAAAAAAAAAAAAAAAAAAAAAAAAAAAAAAAAAAAAAAAAAAAAAAAAAAAAAAAAAAAAAAAAAAAAAAAAATAGTATCAGGAGAAGCGTATTCATAAATCAGACAATTAGCAAAAAACTCCTTGAAAAATTTGATTGCGTAACCGAGAAATCACAAAAAAATCAAATGTTGGGTACTATGGACCCCCCCTTGGGCACTTAAGTGTTAACACTTAAGTGCCTAAGGGGGGGGGGGTTCCATAGTACACAAGATTTGTTTTTCGGCGATTTCTCACTCGGGAAAATAGTTTTGAACTCTAATGTTTTGTAATTGTGTAACTTATCGATGTGCTTCTTTCCATAAAAAAATACTTAAATTTCTCGCCCCTTAATAAGATAATTAGCTTGGGTCCCTAGAACCCCCCCCCGCAGGCACCAACGGGAGTGTGATTTTGAAAAAAAATAGCAAACCCTGTTGCCAGAAATATTTTTCTGCTTATGTATGTTCATATGCATGAAACATAATTAATTACATAATCAGAAAAAATAATTAACCCTTTATGTGCTGAAAAGAAGCGAATCCATCATCGAGCGACTGC
>JAMKCH010009863.1:0-29395 GCA_023653785.1 Ophioderma brevispina | reverse complement strand
CCTCCTACCGTTAAGTCTTTGAATAAGACTAGCACTCGGGTTACACCGGAAGTTGTTCTGTTGCTGTTAGGTTGGCATGTCCTACCCCCCTGATCTAACCTAAAGAATGTAGCCATATTACCATTTTCATGCAGCTGCTTTGCACAAGCGATCGCATTATAGATAATTATAAGGGACGACTTCAAAACTCATCCACCAGTTGACCAGGCTCATGGCGGTGGATTCTTATTTTATTGGCATGATTTCAAACTACTTGGCACTCTAGGTTGGTGAACATGAGTAGGAAATAATCTTTCCTTAGAGGCATCCGAATCGGAAGGACTCAGCTTTGTTTTGCATTTCGTTTTTTAGATAAGAGACCAGCTGAAAAGAGCTGGCAGAAACCGGAAGGTAATCAGTGGTTGACTTTTGAAGTGGCCCCCGTACCATTCTTCTTCTTTGCATATCCACAAGTCATTGTTAATTGCTTGTGGTGGTGTCAGGGTTTATTCAGCTGAGTAAGCTGATCCGGGGCCTCGTCAGTCCATGATATGGAGGATCCTAACTTGGCTCCTTACCATTCAAAATAGCAGTTGTGCCCAGTTGATTTTCTTGTATGTCCAGTTGACCTTGGGGATAATTTTTAACTAAAAAAGTAGGCAAAAATTCCCTTTTTTTTGGGACAAGAATTACAATTTGTTTGGTGTTTGGCACAGACTTCAGAATCCCCACCCCCGTGAAATTCTCTTTACCCCATTTCCATCAAATGTTTTTCCCAGTTCCCCTGACACTTGTGTTTGTAGTATGAATATGTTTAATTGCTTAACTTTTGCATGTGTGACTGGACATATGTATGATGCTTCATGCTATTGCACTTGAGATATTTTTAAGAAATCATGCTCCTGAAGTCATGAAGTCCAAAGAACATAATTTGTCCAAAATATCTCAAATTCACTGGGAAAAAAATCGATGGATATGGTAATTTGATGAATAGCAATTGATTATGAATGAAGTGGTTATGTCTTTACCCCTGACACAATTCCTCACAATAGAACAAAAAATGGGGAAAAATAGAAATAAAATGAATATGCTAGAGTTTGACAGTTTGCAATGCAGCTTCATGTGTGTTGATGTAATAAATAGCACTGGCGACAGTTAACATAGCAATTTCGATCTACTTTCTCATCAATTGATCTTGGTATGACATCGGGTTACTGAATTTCTTTAAAAAAAAAGACACAAGGCTGACATGAACAATATATATAACTTCATCATATACAAAAAACACTACTGCTGTGTTTTGCTGCATTGGATAATTGTCTATCACCGGTTAATCCAGCGTCGCATATTCTCCTCCCAGTGGGGGTTGGTCGGTTCATCCTCATCTGTTCCCCGCATGGCGTACGCCTCGTCGTCTGTGGTGTTGCGCGCGAAACTCTCGTCATCGGTTGCTCTCCGATACAGCGCCTGTGTTTCCAGTAAATGGAAAAGCTTGCTATAGAGAGTACAGGAATCAGGGTGGAAGAAAGCGTAGAAAGAAACATGCGGAAGAGATAAAGCGACAGAACAAGCAGCCCAGCAGGGACAGACAAGGGTGTACAATAAAAAGGCACCAGTGAGGGGGAAAAAACAGAAATGAGGTGGGAGATAAAAAGAATGGCAAGACAACAGCAAAGAACCAATCAAGGATAACAGAATATAGGCTCAAACAGTGCAGGATGTGCCAGCAATGTATGGAATCAACAAAAGCAAGAAAAAAGTCATGTGAGTGCAAGAAGATTGTAAGTGCAATAGCTGCCATGTGATACATCTGTGTGCTGCCATGTGATACATCTGTGTGCTGCCATGTATTAGAATAACTCAATTCATCTTTTTCTTGAGTCAGTGGCTCTTGAAATGATTCTTCAGACAACTGTGTCACCTGAAGAACCATTTCAAGAGCCACTGACCAAAGACTTGGCATAAAGTATGTTTGATGGGAATATTTGACAAATGGCAGCTATTGCACTTATGACCTTCTTGTACTCGCATGACAAAGTGCATTCTATGCTAGGATAATACATAGCTTCCTAAATGATAAAAAGCAGGCTTGTTAAGTGAGTGGTGATATCATGTAGCGATCTTCAAGCATTAGTGATTCCTCAGACAAACCAGCTGTTATTTCAGTGTCAAACATTTCGAGAATTGAGATCGATAAGAATATTCTTTGGAGGTGATCAATTCGGTAATAAGTAACTTCAAGGAGTCTGTTTAATAATTGGAACCAAATTATATGCTATCTTGAGGTGACTTTGCTCACGAAAAGAAATATAAAAGATGATTGTCCTTAACTGACCAACTGTGCAGAAAAGAAAGAAACAAGGGTTCCAACTTTTCATTGACATTGTGTAAAACTGTGCCTAAAAAAAGATGTGTTTGGGGGGGGGGGGGACGTATGTTTTGTGCTCAAGGACAAATCCCGACTGGCCAAACTACTTTTTTTTACCTGTGAGACCTAGACCCCGTACACACTATCAAAATCTCTTAATTCAACTAGGGTAGCCACAATTTGCGCACCCACTGCAAGCTGCACCCAGTTGAATTAGCCAGCCTTGAGGAATAAAGTATCAGTATCACGTGCACTTTTTTCCATCAAGGCTGCTAAATTCAACTGGGTGCAGCCTGCAGTGGTGCGCAAATTGTGGCTACCCATTCAACTAAGCATTAACAAAGATTAAAAATTTGACAAGTAGAGTGTGTACACTCTTCCCTTATTTCAACGATATTAATTTTGCTTAATTCAATGAAGCAAATCAGCTTCTTTCATTAAGGGAATGGTTTATTCGATAAGAGATTTTACTAGTGTGGACGCACACTTCGGTTGAATTAAAGGTAATGTGTGTGGTTTTACATACAAGGCCATATTTCCAGTAGGGTTGGCATCACTTGTTACAAATCTTTGTTAGTTTTCGGCTAGTTGTGGACGCACTTGGGTATCTTAATTAGTGGAGTGGTGTATTCGCCTTTAATTAACTAATCAAGATAACTAATCTTCGTCGGAATAAGCAATTTTGCAGTGTGTATGGGGTCCTATAACTTAATTCTGTTAAGCTGCTACTCAGCACCTTGTGTGACCAACTTACTCCCTATTTCAACACTTACTTTCTCAATCCAAGCTGACTGCCAATTAGTGTGTCAAATTAGGCAGGCTTACAATATTAAAGAATTCTAATTGAAAACTGCAGTTTGTGTGACCAAAAAAATGCTCAAAAACAATAGTTTGGTTAGAATTACAACTCTAATTGGACAGAATAAAGTTCCCCGTTTTGCAATGTTCAATAGTGGCACCTCACAGTAATCCTAGACATTTGACAGTGTGAAAAAAATGCTCTGAGAGCAGTCAGTGTTTATCGATATTTCCTCAATTTGGTTAGGGTTTGATATCTACTTTCATTAAAAGAAACAATCTCACTGAAGTCACATCCATTATTCCAGAGGAGCTCACATGCTGCCAGAAAGCTCAACATAGAAGAGTTGTAAAACATTGGCATAATTATAATATACCTACTCTGTTTACCTGATTAAGAGTAGGCTCAAGGGTAAAATATCTTTATGTCAAATCAGTCCCGTACGCCTTGCAAATATACAATTCCGCTCATAGGTCAAATGTTTCTCCATTTTTCCCCAAAAATAATGCCTTTTCATGCCCATATTTGAAATCACAATGAAAGATGCATCCAAATGAGTCCAAAAAAATCCTTCTTACATCATTTACTTTGAGAAGTCATCTCAAATGCCCACTGATTTATTTATAACCTGAACAGAATCTACTAGGATAAAAGAATCCTATGTTTTTTTGTAAAAGTCAATATGTGCTATGGGCTGATTTTTCAAAGTTTCAGTGTTTTTAGCGTTTAAACCTTGTATGTTGAGCTCACTTAGACTGTCAAACCCCTTCCGGTTAAGCAAAACATGATCAAATCATACACATGACAAACGATTGTTGGGGATCAAGAAAGTACATACAGAGTTATAAGACATGCACCACACGCAAAGACCTACCTTGATTTTGTCAAGTGGAGGGGGGGGGAACAAATTTGGTCAAAGCTAACATGTCGCTGTTTCGCTTTCATATTCCCATTGAATTATTATTTTTAATATGTGTACCTTGATTGCAACCTCTACTACATGGCAACATCATGTCTATGTTATTCTTCTAATCACAACCACGTGGTTTTACCAAATGTGGGCAAAACATATATTATAATTTATGACCCTTCGTTCCTCATTTCATCAAATATATACTGCCATGAGAGTCTCTGGTTACACGAATAAACCTTAGGTGCATATTGCACAGCAATAGTGGCCTCCATTTCCTGAGGGCCCACAGCCCAGGGAAATATTGGCATGCTGATGTCACCGAGGGCCTCATTTTTTAGGGCCAGAGGCGTGAATAAAGGCAGTATATAGTTGTGTTTATATACTTCATGACACAACCCGGCCGCGGATCAATTATACGCAACGAAAACGGTACCGGTCGGAAATGTTCTAGTTTGCCTCTCGGGCCGTCAACAACTATTTTTTTGTCGCGCAAATGCCGCGCATTGGCCCCATGCCATCTGGGCCTCTTACCGGAAATGACTCGATGTTCCTTGTTGAATCTGGGCCGTCTTCCGGCGAAATGACGCGATGTTCCTCGTTGCATTTGGGCCGTCTTTATGGAAAATGACGCGATGTTCCTCGTTGTCATTTGGCCGTTTATTGACTGGAAATGATGCAGCTTTTCCCTGCATTTCGGACGGGTTGCCCCCCAGAAAGCGCAATGCTTTTCATCCTGCGGGTGACACTGTGTACAAATGCCATACCGACAATTTCGATTTCGATGGTATAGCGCCACCATTTCGATAGCTTATTTTTTTAATTATCATCAACGTATTCATGACGTAAACCGAGCATACGTAGCAATCATAGCGCCACGCACGCCTATGATGTAGCGTAATAGCCCACTCACGCTGGCGAACTCTAAGCTACAAATTTCATGCAGATCATGTGTAGTACGCATCCATTATTTTTATTTATGTATTTATTTACCCTTTTTTTATTGCATTCTGCACGCAATGTTTCTCGTTGCATCTGGCACTTCCTTTCCGGTAAATGGCGCGATGTTTTTCGTTGCATCTGGGCCGTCTTCCGGGAAAGGACGCGATGTTTTTCGTTGCATTTGGGCCTCTTCCGGGAAATGACGCCGATGTTTTTCGTTGCAATCTGACCTTTACCCTACTTATTCCTGTGCCGGGAAAATGGCCGAGATGCAATGAAACGCAAACTTTTGGCTCTCGTTGCATCTGGGCCGTTAAAATAAAATAGTTGCCCTTTCGTTGCATTTTTTTTTGGCCGTCCGGCCTGCAAAACGACCCGGTCCGGGTTATGGTTAATAAATTTCATAATTTTTATCTTTCCTACTCATACAGGTCGCCTTTAGACAACAGCGAGGTTACACACCTACAAGTACTATTTACGTCGGTAACTAGTACAATCTCGCTGCATTACCGCATTGCAATATTCACAACGGCTTGAGGTACTATTTGCGGATGTAATAGTAACCTTGCACACATCGTCATCAAAATAGGAAACATTTCAAATCACGTGAGAATCGTTAAACCAATTAACAAGCTCAAATTTATTATTGCAGTATAGAGGTGCTTTATTCCTTTAATAGAATAAGCACTGATATAGTAGGTGCAAAGTTATGACAATGGCCAAAATAGTTCAGATAACTAACAAAGCTATTCACACTCTCATATTGTTCAGAGACCACAGATGCAACTTAAAACCAAATTTTGTTCCCCATAGTGACTGTAATACACAGTTACATAAATGAGAAGTGCAAATTTATGTATCTATTCTATTTGTCTGATCTAGTGTGTGTTTTAAAATGTGGTATAGATGAGGGCTTGTAATTTGAAATAGCACGCCTTTAGAATACATGTGGAAATGGATTAGTGCTTTAGGATTTCATAGGAAGGATGGTAATCACTGACACAGCTCAAAATGTTTAGCAGCTCAATTTTCTTGCAATCCCATTCAAGGAAATAACATTTTTTTTTCATTACATATTAATATCAGATATGCACTAGGGCAGTTAAAAAACCAATCCATTACATTTCAGTGAGAAAATTATTTCAATGGTAAACACTGTATATCTGGGGCAACTTTTCGCTCACATATCACAACCCAACCCTTTTAAGGCCCAGGAAATGCAAATAGAATTGTTTGGTTGTGTCATCTACAAGTGGGACCAGAAAGCATCAATATTTGGTTGGTGATGACATCATTTGTGGTAACCATTGATTTCAGCGAGTAATAGGAAAATTCCAGGTGACTGATGTGAATCTATTCATGACACTGACTGAAAATCAATAGTTTCACTAATGATGTCCCTGGTAGTGTATTCACTTTCGGCCTGTTTATTGGAATGGAAATGTCCCATAAAGATTTGGATAGGTTTATTATCTCCTTTCCTGGGACCTTTAACCCTAAGATTTTCACAGGGTAAGTGACAAAAACAGTATCATTTTGCCACCATCTGTAAAATTTTGGGTTCTGGGATGATGCTAATAGTGATTGGGTCATGGACCTTTAAGACTGTCACTCTACCAAATTAAATAGCATTAAAGGCCCATGACCCGTGACTAATAGCCTCGTACACCCTGGCACGGAGGGTGTATTGAGTCAATACACAATGCACCAGTTCTGGGAAATTTCACCTCAATAGGGTCACATGATCCACCAAAAAATCCTATTACACAAAAAACCCCAGAATTTATGCTCATTAGCACCAAAGCATTAGTACTTTGGAATTTTTAGCATGATCATGAAATGTCCTGTGTTTTTTTTAAAACTTTGGAACACTTATCCTTAAAGGTGTTTGTTCCAATTTATGTCTTTGTGTTTTCTACTTGATATGAGAGCCGGCACTTGCACATATGCCCCGTCAAGTAACATGGGAAACAACTTGCAGTTTTTATGGTAGACGCAATAATTCATATCGCAAAGCCCTATTCAATACTGTGCTAATATGATGGTTAACCACTAAATGGCAGTTTGTTTTAGATCTTGGGAATGAAAGGATTTGAGGGCTCAAATTTCAGGACAATAATGAGAAAAACAAAGCCTTTCATCTATATTAAAATCGATACTAATTCCGGGTAAATCAAGGGGGTCCCCCAACGATCGAACATGCACCTTTAAGTACTGACATGTGTTTAGTACAGTGATTATAGGCACATTCACTGCCTTATGGATTATTGCAAATCCCCCTCTGGATTTGCCCAAAGGTGGTCAACCTATTGTTGCCTGAAGAATGCTACTATTTGTCCTCTTTTACCCTCCTTAACCCTTATATGATTTTCTTCAAGCAATTCCCAGGTTTAAAAACTCTTTCCAAATTTCTGGTTCATAAATCTAAAAAAAAACTTTGGGCACATCTCCCATTTGAAGACCATTGGATCGAGTTGGCGCAGCGTATCTTCCTCGCCTTTCACCAATAAGGTCTCGGGTTCGATCCCCGGCAGGGGCCCGTTCTCGGCGGCTTTATGTGAATTTGGTTCTCGATCCATACTCGTTCCCGCAGGTTTCTCCGGGTACTCCGGTTTCCTCCTGCTTCTAAAATTCAAAGCTTCTTCGCATAAATCTTGTCTGGACATGGTTTTCTGATATGTGAGCGGCCTTTTGTGGCAGCCGCCAGTTGCCTGAGCAACGGTCCGTGGATATGCGCGCGTTAAAAATATTCAAATTATTATTATTACTGAATAACATCGGTCAAATGAGAGCCAAATTGACACCCCACAGTAATGAAATTGGTTAAAATATCAATGTCTTCGTAAGAAGTTAAGTAAATTTCAATTGACAAGCACCAGAGTTGACCAGGCAATACTACTAACATGGCATATTTGTTGTGTGTAACTTGCGATAGACGTATTTCATCATAGATGCTGTAAAGTTAACAATCGAAAGAGAGAGAGAGAAACAGACAGACAGACAGACGGGAAGTACAGCCAAAGTGGCAACGGAAGGTTGTGTCAGTTGAAACGTGAAAAAGCAGTACATGGGATGAGAGATGGTGGAGAAAAGGAGACAAGATGGATGCCGTGTGAATGGTTTGTTAGAATGGACGTCAAATGGTGCTCAAAATGTGATGTTTAATAAAATCAGTTGGTAAATCAAATTTTTCTGTAATGTTGTGAACAGTTGCAATATTTTTGTCAGTAAATAAACATTATGAATGATACATATTTGTGAAAGAAATCTTGCCTATTGTTTGGATGCTTTTGCAAACATTTTGAGATCACTGTGGCATAGTTTTAGAAACTACCCCACCCTTGTTTTAGCTTGTGTAAAAATGAAAGAAATCCTTTTTAATTCCGTCCTCGACAATTTCTCGGTAAACTAGAGCACAATGTTATTTTTAATTCTAGCAATATGTGCGGCTTTTCTTCTGCACTCATTTTAGAGCACCCATTCATGTAAGATGGAACTTTACTAGACCCGATGCACTACAACGTCATACCTGATGGAAATATCAAGAGTATATTATAGACCACCTGTGCAAATCTAACATTTGTGGAATTTAGCAACAGGTGTAGTCATAAAATGTGGCTTTCTTTACCAACGGCATGCCTGCTTATCGCATAGGGTCTATACCCGAGTAATGTTACAGAAAAATTTGATTTACCATTTATGTAAAGAGTGCCCTCAACATTTCATACCGTGTTAATTTAGAGTCTTAAAATGGCAAACAAGTGTATATTGTATTTGCAAGGTGTACTTTGCCAGGCTCCAAAAACACCGGGTTAGGCAAACAAAAAATGAGGCAATGACATTTTGGATTGCAACAGCATATATAGCTTGCCTGGGGGGAGTGGTTTTATACACGTTGATATGCCTCATGCTTTGCTGTGGAATTTTTACTTCATATTTTATTTTTGCAATAAAACATCGCTTTTGGCCAAAAAACAGGTGATATTTTTTTTTCTTTTAGGAATTAGGCTGGTTGCATTTCATTCAAAAGAGGTTAAAAGATTGGCTAGATTTTGGTGAAATGGGAAATAGAGCTTCAAAATGCTGGACAGATACCCAAATTCCTTGCATTTATCCATCATATATTTCTTTACTGTAATACATGACGCAGTGGCGGATTTAAGAGTCAGCAGTGTCAGCAGCTGCTGACAGGGCCCCCTAAAATATTGCTCTCAGGGCCCCATAAACAAAATTGGAAAAGGGAAAAAGAAAAAAAAAATCACGGCTACAGTGTTTGGTTCCCCCACACAACTTTTTGGTCTATACCAAAATGCGATGGGCCCAGGGGGTTGATATGTTTTTGTGAAGTCAATTCCTTTTGCATCAGGCCCCCTGTTACCAATTAGGAACCGTTCACAAACACTTGTAACCGGGAGCTGGTGCAGAAAGGGGGTCTAAAACACCATAATCAAAACTATGCATCCAATTGCACCATTTTAAGACCAGATTTTCAAAATGTCTTCACTTCTGAGGGGACACATCCCCCTAGTCACACTACAGTGCGACATTGCGCCGCTTCACGACGCTAAAGGGGCCAACTTAAGCTGCTGACAGGAACCTTTTCCTTAAATCCGCCGCTGACATGACGCTGTCAAGGAAAATTTGAGTCGGAAGTCGTCTGTTAAATAATACTCCTTTCGCCCGAGCCAACTAAGAATATCTTAATACCTGAGAGTGTAATGGATAAGTATTTTGATGACTGTAATTGTTATTGGGAGTCTAGTAGTAATACATGAAATACCACGCTCTTTAACCCCTTGAGGTCTACCACCTTTCATACAGAATCTCTGATTGGCTCATTACATGATAAAAGCATGATATAACCTCTGAGTGACCAATCAAAATAGACATTCCATATCTCTGGTTGAATACATCATATAACCCAATGTATAACCAACAAAATTGGGTAGACGTTTCATATGGAAGTCCCGTGGATGCAAATGAGGTACTGCCGTTCATTCCATCAAGCGCTACTGCACAACATCATACAGCGCATGACGGAATCAATTGTAATACTTCATTTGCATCCAAGGGACTTCAATATGAAAAATCTACCTAAAATTGGTCAGTAGACTTCGGGGGTAAATGGGCAGACTAGTGGGTGCAGGCAAGATTATATCGATCCACAGCCGAGCAATATTTGTATGGGATTATCCCCATGTTAGTAATCCTCTTTCAATTAGAGGATCTGTGGTGGTATTAAGATATTTTAAATGCTCAAATAAAAGGTGTTTGTAACAGACGAGTTCCGACTCATTTTTCCTCAATCGCACCACATATTAGAATGTTAAAATTTACACGTCTATTAAGAGTGACCTGATCATGACCCCTTTGGTTTTCGTCAAGAAATGCAGACATCATATGGCAGCAGATCAAAGAAACATGGAAAAAACTTGTCTACATCACGCAGCCACATCACAGGTAGACATTTCTCCATTTCCGAGTTTAGCTAAAAGACACTTCAAGTTTTCTTTTTTAATCTTTCTCGCTCATTAAACATCAAGAAACTTAACTTTAAACCAAAGCCATCAAACCAGGCCACACATACACTGTATATAACAGACTTTTTTTGCAAGGGCCTTATTTTTCTGCCTTTTTAGAAGTGAATGAAATATGAACCTAAAAATATTGCATAAATATTTACAAACAAATGTGGTAGTATATTTAATTTCACAGCATAATTTCCCCAAGATTTGAAAAAGCATTAACAAAAATTGACCCTGCAAAAGTATCTGATTACACCATTACTGTGTAGTGTGATATTTTTATATTTTCACAATTTTCCAGTTTTTAACACGTTGGCGATTTGTTTAATTCACGGTTTCAATCAAATACGCATCAAACCCTATTGGCTCCTTTTTGTAAAGGTGCATTAAGCCAACCAAAACTGCACTGCCAAAGGAGAGCTTAGTTATTGCTTAAAGACAGTTTGTGCTACCAGAAAAGATGGCTTAAAAAGTGACACACATGACCTACACCATTTATTAAGAAAGCATTTGACTTGACCCAAAAAGACCAAGCTGTGAACGTATTGACCAATCCTGAATTGTGTTTGCCATTTTCATATGCATACAAATAACCTTGCATATATATATGGATTGATATTTCATTCAACATTTTGGTTTTCATTTTGTGCATATACCACGCTTGGCTCTTTGATTTAAATACATAGACCAATGTCCTGGATAACCTAAGATAAAACTCTATAGCAAACTTCTTTTTATTGTGGTCCATAACAGAGCTGGGATAGATGGGCCACAGGGGAAACACTACTCTTTTCAAAACTACTGTAATTTAAAGGCTGACTCAGAGGCCCTTAATTTTCAAACAAATTGTATTTTTTGCATATACATAATGCTTGTCCATATACTAAACACTGCTAAGCTCAAATCGAGTCCTCAGTATAAGAAATCACAACTTTGTAATAAATTTCCGGATCCGGAAATTTAGTAAAATTTCCGGATCCGGAAATTTAGTAATACACAGTATCCTATGGCACTGTATACTACACATAAATGTTTACTGCATGGAAATGAAAAATCCGATACATCTTAGGTATTTTAGGTGACTATCTTTAGTTCTAGTTGACTATTATCAATAAATGCACAAAAAATTATATTTCAATAATCTCTGAGTCAGTCTTTAATATCAGGGGCAGAAACATATCACATGCTGAAAAAGGTGGGGTCTGAACCCCAGGATTCCTCCCTGTATCCGCCGATGTACATATACAGGGATTAATCACTGTACACAGGACCGACTGCTTTACATCTCCTCCAAAAAGTGCACTTTTTTTATCAAATTGGATCTAACCCCACTAAAATGGTCCTTTTTTGACTTTTTGAACATCTCATCACCAAAGAGTGGATTTTTTGTCAAATGTCTCTTATATTTTGGGACCCTTTTATCAAAAAAATCAGCAAAAGGGAACCTTTTGCAGAATTTGGGTGGGGTTGAAGGGGGTTCAGAGATTCACAGACACCTACTGTCTGAAGTAGCAAAGAGAAAATAGTTTGGGACTTCATGGGCTCCAAAGTTTGTTAATTGGGGATGGGTGAAATTGCAAGTCTTTGGGGAAATTCAAAAGTTCTTAGCTAGTGCCCTGAATTGCAACCTCATTCTAACTGAAATTATCACAAATTTGGATTCCACCACCTTCCAACTCCCTTATATGCAAATGTATGCTAATGAATATGATAATCACAAAGGATTAGTTGTTGCAGTGTCACTTTGACTGGAGTCACACACAAGTTTTTCATAGACTGATTGCGATAAGTATTACAATCATACTAGTACAGCGGTAGCGCGTGTTAGTTTGCGGTCACTGAAGCACCATCCGTTCTTTGTACGGTACGCTGTTTGCAGTAGAGCCCGAACTGGTCACAGAGGGTGTTTGACCCCATGCAAATTGTCTCTTTTATGTTAGAGCAATTTTAAGCAATGGCGACACAACTTTGACAACTAATATAAGTAGGGACATGCAACAGCTATTACCTCCGCAAAAATCAGAAAAATCCATTGCGGGAATCTTGCCATATAGGCCTACAAAGGTCATAATTTGTATGTTATAGCGCCCTCTATATGCCTATTTCCCATAGAAAGACGTGTATAACTAGACTTTTATGATAAATCATATTTGCCCGCAATGAAATTTCATCAAATTTGCACAGGATATAGTTAGTGGAATAAATACTTCAAATTAGTTGTCAAAAGTGTGTCGCCCTTGATATTTTTTGTTTTATTCTGGTTTTATCATAATAAATGAGACTTTCAAACAGCTGTGTGGTATTGGAATAAATTAATTCACTTCTTGACAGGTCATTGGTTTCGTTTAGAGAGAATCGAACCTTATCAAACTGTTGCGTAAATGCTCCCATTCATATTGCTGCCAGTTTGAGGTTTTCCACGTAAATGGCGAAACCATGTAAAGAGTGAATGATCATATCATCTTCCACGAATGATGAAAATTCTCATCATATTGCAATTAAATGTTGTTGTTTCACCATCCTTACTCATCAAACCGTGATGGAAGTAGGGCGTCAAAGTTGACCTGCTTGACCTTAATTGATATACGTGTATAATGGCACCTTAATAACAAGTTTGAGTGTGCGCCAATTATTAAGAAATAATGTACCACAAGTCTGCTTTTGTCGTTCCCTTACTGCAATCTTATCGTCATTGGAAAATTACGATAAGATTACAAAAATCTCATGTGTGACCCCGGTCTTTGATACAAGCCCAGTTTGGTGTGGTTCTAATACTAGACTTCCCACAAGTCCTATTTTGTTTCAGCATCCGACATGCTTACCCTAGCCTCCTTGAGTTCATCATCGGTCATTCTTTGTAACTCATCATCCGTTCTCATGTAGCTCTCATCATCTGTTCTCACGTATGACTCGTTATCAGTTGCTATGTAACTATCATCGTCTGTCCGGACATAGGATTCCCCGTCGTCTGTGTGCCCTGATCTGTAGATGTAATGTAGTCCATTTCAATTTGTGATATGTACATGTATTTCTATGAGTTAAAATACTTGTAAACTTGCAACATCCTCATTAAGTGAACAAAGCGTGGGTGTAAGCATACAAGTGGGTTGTGAGAGTTGTAATAACCTACACATCTATGCTGTCTGTTTATACATAGTTTTATAATTTGCTAATTTGTTTTAAATATTTTAAATGTACATGTATTGTAAATGTTTGTGCAGGGCCTTCTTGGAGATCAGTACTAGATACTGAAGAAGTTACCCTGGGTAAAGAAAGATTAAATAAATAAATAAATAATAAATAAGATGGCAGTCTGGAACATGACTTCAGATGACCATTGACCTTGGTCCATGACCTTTGGCACCATCCACATATGAAGGAACCCCTATTGCACCTTAACCCCAAGTCTGGTTTAAATCGGACTTGAAAGAGTCACAAAAAACGAAAACCTAACCAAACTGGAACACACACAAACACACACACATATATACATACAGACATGCCCACCCTCGCAATATCCCCCTCTGCTTTTCAAGCCAGGGTGATAAAAACCAAACTCATCCACGTATATATTTAAGAACTATCACAAACTTCACATACACCTCCAGACATTTATAGCAATAACAGCAATTTTTTTTTTAAGAGCGACCCCAATTTTCAAAAATTTTGAGATTTTTACACAATTGCATTGGTAACTGGCTAGTATACTATACCTACTGGTAGCTACACATATTTGACCTCCCCACTCCATTCTAAGTCACAGGAAAAAGTGACTTAGTTTAGGCCTAATAATATTAAACTTTCGGTTTTTCTTAATATTTACAATGGCTGGATCGAATATGTGGCCGCCAACAGCCCACAAAACGGCTCTTGTCAGGGCCACCAAATCTTCTAAGATTTATTCTTAGAAGTTACCTATTCATTTCTGAATTGGGTAAGAAACCCCCGGAGGTTCACAAGTGAACAATCGAGGCACAGGGGGCGTTTACGCACCTGGGCTTTATAACCTTTGGTAAACCAGAAATGGGATACCAAGACACAGGGCATATTTGCAACTGTGTTTTAACATCATTTTTCAGTTTTTTTCTTTTTGTAAGAAAAAGACATGGCATGGACCGGGAGAAATCCCGATCTCAGCAGTGCAACTGATGAAGGAAATGAAAATATTCCAGAAACGCATCTTGCTAGCTGCATGCTTCGGCATCCCATAACCGATATGATTATGGTGTAACCCTTAGGGGTTATCAGTTAGTAACTTTTTATCTAATATTCCATGTCTACCAACATAAGGGTTTCATATTTCTATCCGAATTTGCTCATGGAGCAAATCACGCAACATTTTTTAACCGACCTTTTAATAAATTTGTATCACAGTCCGATTCACATTCTTTCAATTTTCAATACACGGAATTAGGTCTTGTATAAGGGTTGGAACTACCATATCTCGAGTTACCGAAAAGGTTTTCTCCTGGCTTATAAATAAAGAGAGTCATTTAACATCAACAAACGGAATAAAATGCTCTCACCTACCTGATAAAGTACATACACACATGATCACGAAGAAATTCAATCGATCACCCAACGGCAAATCTATTTGCCAGTTCAACACACAAAATACTTTTATAATAATTTCTCCCACCAGAAATGGTATTATTCGGTTACGATTATTTTCTACCACTCTATCCATCCATAGAATGGGTTAGTCATATGGACAAGAAGAAATTCACGAACCTGTCAGTTAGTTTGTTCACACTCTATTTCTCTAACAATGTAAGTTAACTAGTTAAACACGGACTTGAAGAAATTCACATGTCCTGAACGGTCCTATTAAGAGCCATTTCCTAACAACTCCAAACTGTGGCCAATTTCATGAGAGGACCTTTCAGCGCCACCAAACTCCAAACTCTGGCAATTTTCATGAACGGACCTTTTCAGAGCCACCAAAACTCCAAAACTTGTAAAATATTTTTTGAACGGACCTTTTCAGAGCCACCAAAACTTCTAGTACGAAAAGTGACAAGGAGCGAAATGTTCGTTGTAACCCTTTTTTACCAGTCAAACACGAAGAATTTTGTATGTTTATTAAGAAATTTTACTTTTTAGATTCATACCAAGAGGCTAATTACATAATTGTTCATTCACATCAATTCTGCATCTCTAAGGTAAAGCAAATAAATAAAGGATGAACCTAGAAATAGGTTTTATCCTATCTAGGTGAGAAAACACCTCAAGCGAACCCTAACATTTGATGCAGGTTCCGTCTTTTGTACCCGTCCCCCCTTTAAAGCTGATATTTATATCTGAATGACACTATGCCATTCTGATAAACAACTCCAACCTCAGATATAACTCTAATTCTACCCCTATAAAGCCCGACTCTTGCTCTTAACCCTTTGAACCCCGAATTGTACACGGTCTTTGACCGTGTGACCCTGAATTGTCCGCATATTACTCCATGTATAACAGCATTGTTTTTATCTTTCAACTTGCCTTGTACAGTTTATTATTATTTCCAACTTTCAGTGTCACTTTATCATTGTCATTGTTACTTCATGGCATATCATGTGCTAATTGCATTAGTAGCTAACAAAAAGCCTGCACCAGGTGTCTACAAAAGTGCAGGTGGCACGATTGGTGCTATTGGTGCCGATAATCAGGTGTTTATCACAACAGGTATTACTCTGGTCCAATACCGGTAACTTGGAGCACCTGAATTAATGCTAAAATTGCTGTAAAATTCTCTATGAATGTACGTACAAACAAAAATGATTAAACTTTAAATCAAATGTGTGCCAGTTTCTGCCCCGCAGCGGTACTTTTGGGCATCACTTTTGATCAATATTCCTGCACAATTTTAGCTGCCAAATAATGTCTATCAACAACTGAAAACACTAAATTTAGCAAAGTCTGCTAACTATCTAAGCCTGCAAACTTAAAATGATGGTCAAAACCACATGCTTTAATTAAAGACACTATCAGTGATTTGCTAAATCAGAAAATCGAAAAAAATCATCAAAAATCAGATTTTTGCATGTATGTAACAAGTACAGGTATCCTAACATACCCTGCAAATGATAAGACCAGAAGCAACCTAATAAGGACAGAATCGGAAATTTTAGTCATTACTGTCCGTTCGGACACTTACTACAACACGTAATTGAATGGGGAATCGTATCATAAACACTGCCTTTTTCTTCCTTTTCTGTCAATTACACAGGTGGAAAAGGTAACTTATGAGAATTCTACAGACTTATCCTTCACTTTGAAGCTATTCCTGCAAATTTCAAATATTTTTCAAATCACTGATAGTGTCTTTAAAACTTGCAAGCTAGTGAAACACTAACGTGTCGTGTGCTGATGAATGACCATGATCTATGATGCCTCTTTTGCCATCTTTTCTCGCTGTTAACTCGGCGATGAAATCCTGGTCTGACATTTTACTTGATGTCACGGATGCACCATCCATGTGGATATCTGCAAGAGAGGAAAAGTACAAAGTTGTGAACCATTTCTTTAGTTTCTAGTTTTGGCAGTGGCATTTGTAACTAAAATCTGTCTAGCAGTGGCGATGGAAATCAACAAATTTTTGGGGGGACAACTCAATTTATTTTCCTGGAAAGAGTAGTGATTGAAGTAATCTGAGGATATGGTATAACATGCAGTGTGGATTTGCTTGGAAGTGCAAAATTTGTAAGGGGTAATATATAAAGCTCCAGATAAGCAATTGGAATCTTTAGACCTGTTTAGATTTTGCTGAAACAATCCATATGTTCGGAGACAAACACAACAGTGTGTATATATGTAAAATGAGCACAGTACCAAGTCTAACTATAATTAGGCAGTGATGCCTTATGAAGCCAAGAAGGCCCGTATGCATGGGGGGGGGGGGGGGGAAAAAAAAAAAAAAAAAAAACATCATTCTTATGCATAAACATGACCTTGCACCATCAAATCAGATTTCACAATCTAAATTACATCACTTCATATATATAACTTTGTGGGGGAATTCCCAGATCTTGCAATGTTTTGATCTTTTAAAGAATAAACAAGCTGAGTCAGTTACTAATTTTAGCATTCTTGGGGAATCCCCCACTTCCCCTATTGTGCAATCTAAACAGGTGCACTTAGCAAAAACAACTAGGGTATTCCCCTTTCTCTCTTTTATAGTAAACAAAATACTTGTCCTGTGAGAAATCTTTTCTCAAATAAAATTGAGAAAAGAATATTTTTAAAAGTTTAATCAGAAAAATGGAGGCCATATAACAGTAGTGATTGAAGTAATCTGAGGATATGGTATAACATGCAGTGTGGATTTGCTTGGAAGTGCAAAATTTGTAAGGGGTAATATATAAAGCTCCAGATAAGCAATTGGAATCTTTAGACCTGTTTAGATTTTGCTGAAACAATCCATATGTTCGGAGACAAACACAACAGTGTGTATATATGTAAAATGAGCACAGTACCAAGTCTAACTATAATTAGGCAGTGATGCCTTATGAAGCCAAGAAGGCCCGTATGCATGGGGGGGGGGGGGGGGAAAAAAAAAAAAAAAAAAAACAAAAGGTCCACTTTTGCTGATTTTTTGGATACAAAGGTCTAAAATTTAGAAAAAAAAATTGACAAGAAAGTCCACTTTTTGGTGATAAAATGTTAGAAAAGTCCAAAAAGGACCATTTTATGGGGTTAGTCCCAAACCCCAAAATAAATCCTGCGTATGGCCCTGAAGCCAAGATATGAGTACAATCATGGAAAAGAGTGTTTGAATATAGATGTGACTGTGCAGTTAAAATGCGATATTACTAGAAACTTCTATGGACAAGGGCAGCATTAAAGCCCATGATATACTTCCAGTCGAGGCAAGCGGTTGGTGTGCGCAATACCGGATTTTGACCCAAGATCAAGTGTTAAGTATGCTCACACGCAGAAATCGCTTGCTGCGACTGGAAGTATATCTTGTTTGTATTGACCAAGGTGAAAGCCGGGATAGGCCGACATTTGCTAACAAACGAACTTTTTTTAGAAGTATTATAATAATATTTATCGGAGTTACTTATAAAATACAAAAAGCACCTAAACAGAGCAACTCGGGAAAGAAAAATGGGCTACACAGGCCAAACACGATATCAGTGCAATTCTCTCCATGGAACATACTGTATTATACAAAAGGAGATGTGAAAAGAAGACAGGCAATGCTGGTATTAACTTGTGAGAAAATACTGCTTACATAGAAACTTGAATTTTGGGAGAGAAATGGCCTGGAAGTTTACCCATAGAAATAAACCCATTGAACATGTTGCATAAAACTGGTGCCTGTTCTACACTACATGATTTTAAGAAAACTGGAAGAATTTCATCTGGGCCAGGAGATTTATTACAGTTTGAGTTGCCAAGTTTATGTTTACTCTGACATCACAGAGGATTTCCAGAATATGCTTTTTCTGCTCGAGATTAGGAATCCATGACAGGATGACAAGCTCTGCCAGAGTTTCTCATAGAGGAGGTCAAAGAAAAGTAAGAATAGCAAAGCATTGTGGGATTAATTAGTTCCCTCCTCTGAAGCTGGCTCTTACCTATTCTATTACTGTCTCTTTCATTGGACGAGGTTCTTTTCTGCCGGAACTTCTCACTGTTATCCTATCTTCATCTGGACTGTCGTCATCATCGGCTGGGGAAACGAGAAATCAGAGAATTCATAAAATGACCTTTCGTATTTCTGACAGATGCAGTGTGATTTTTAATGTGAAGGGAATCATTTTGAAAATAGTGGGGTAAAAGTTAACAAAGCCAAATGAACTTAAAACAGCTGAGAAAAACAACAAAAAATAGTCCACTTAGCCACAAATCACAGATCTAAGAAAGGAAACTAGGCTTTGTCAAAGACAATCTTGTCCTGATCATTCAATATTATTTATTAGGCCTACTATACTTCAACCGGGCTGAACTATGGCATGACGTCATGGCTTTTGCGCAGTCTTAAACATGAAAATCGCAGTAACCCGCAGCTGTAATTGCGAACGTACAAAGTCGGCGTGCACGATAGGCATGCACAATAGCTGCGAGAAAGCTATGACATCACTCCTTAGTTCAGGCCGGACGAAGTAAAGTGTATGTATTTTTTCCTTTTTGTTTAGAGCTTACTGTAGAAATTCAACTAAAAGTTTATGCAAACTTAAACTAGAATTTCTTGGTTCTCGGCTATCATTAACACAATATGCAGGATTACGGGCATGATGTTATGATGAAAATAACTCCTTAGATTACCTTTGAACCCTTCAAATACTCCTTGACCCATATGTCAAGTATTTTTTTTGAAAACAAAAATGCATCAAGGCTGTACAAAAAAACAGAACCATTTTTTGTACCACTTCAAAAACTCCCCAATTGACCCTATGCTCTTACATACCTTCCAAAACAGAGTTGTTACAACATCCACAAACTGGTAACATTTCATTACTGAATTCAGCTCTGTACCAATGAGACATTTGCCTTGTGAATCTGCAGCTACTAATAAATCATTCCTAAGATTTCTTGATCTCCCGCCTGCTGGCGAAAGCATCTGCTTTAACATCTCCGGCCGACCCATGATAATGAAACCCTCGCCACCGCCACCGGTGTGGAAGAAGTAGATCGCTGGCTGGAGTGGTGGTGTGGACCCGCCGCCCGCCCCCATCCTCCTTCAACCACGATAATGCTCAGTCTCCTTCGGTGATTGGGGCTTGAACTTGGGATCCAGGGCTCGTTGAATAATGTTCAAAAGGGAGCATTAGTTGAGAGTCATTTTTAGGAGATAGAGATTTTCGTTTAAATTAAATACCCCCATTCAGTCTAACAGTTGACGATTTTGCATTTTGTATGGGACTTGGTAGTAAGTCCCCTGTAAGGCCATTCATACTTCAATACATGCATTGCGACAGTGAAAATGGGTTGAAAATCATCTCCTGCTCAACACAACCGAAACAGTCAAATTGAATTGCTCTGGTGCATGTTGAGTACAAGATGGGTTTTATCCATTTTCATGTAGTGAAATATGAAAGGACTTAGTGGTGCGTCTCAAGTTTGGTTTGGGGTAAGGACATGATTCTACTGTATCATGGCATGAGGAGAATGGCGCATGCTACGTTACCAATGTGAATGGGAGCTTATCTCTGTTTAGCTGAAGTTTGAAGAATGGCCATGATAATATACCAAGTGGTGTGATGCTATCCTGTTTAGTCTGAAGTTGAGAATGGCATGATATCTTACCAAGTGTCTGTGATGCTGCTATTACTCTGTTTAGTCTGAAGTTTGAGAATGGCATGATAATCTTACAAAGGTGTGTGTGGATGGCTATACTCTGTTAAGTTGAAGTTTGAGAAGGCCATTTTTGCAATATTACCAAGTGGGTGTGATGCTATACTCTGTTTGTTGAAGTTTGGAATGGCATGGATAGTGTACCCAAAGGAGCCCTGTTACTATACTCCATTCAGTCTGAAGTTAGAGGGTCACATTTTACATCTCTGCATTTTATGCTAGCATTTATAATGCACTCAGCTCCAATTTAAGACTGAACAGGAGTGTTTATTTTTAATCCTGATTTTTTTTTAAATCACAGTTTGCATACTATTAAATCCAGAATTAAGAACGCAATTAAATCTCAGCAAGTGGCCCACCGGGAATTGAACCAGGAACTTCCAGTATAAAAGCTAATTCCTAACCAGTGGGACATGCTCTCCCACTGGTTAAGGGTTTATGGTGTTAAGTACATTTAATTCCTGTTACTTGTGCCAGTACGCAATTATAAGTACTTATAAAGGAAAAAAAAATCAAACGGTACGTAGGGACCCATAGATCAGGGCCCCTGGTAGGCTACTGCCTGCTTGCCACCACCTAACGTGAAATTGTAGTCTGAAATGGAAAAAAAAAAATATGTGGGATCTGATAAAACAATTTTCCTGTCTTATCTATCACTAACCTCCTGGACACTACCCCTAGACATGTATGATACAATCTGATTAGCCCATTACAGGATCAGAGATGTAACAGTGGAGTATCCTCATTTCCTGAAAATCCAAAATTTGACCCGAACGGGAAGGCCAAATTTTTAGTGCAATCCAGTGAAGCTCTAGGAGCGTATTATGTGCAATTTTAGGGTAAAAGACCCCCCTTTTCTAAAATAATTGGTACATAAAGACTTGGGTTTTTGATGCGTTTTTACCTTTATCATAAGCTTGAAATTTGCCTGAAATTTAAAAAAAATTAAACATTCCAGAATTTTTTTTATTTAGGGCCAAAAATCGCGAATTTCCGAAAGTTACTCTCCTTCAGGACACAACAGAACACGAGAGGCTCTATGAGTTACCCAATAACATATATATTGCTTCAATCACAGCTGTTTTTGACCCCATAAAAATTAAATCTTTTATTTTTAGAACCATTTTACGCTGGGCGACCCAATTTTGACAACTGATATAAGTAAGGACATGCAGGACCTACATCTCTGCAAAATCAGACAAATCCATCACCGGAATCTTGCCATCTAGGCCTACCAAGATCGATTTGTATGTTATAGCGCCCTCCATATTCCCATTCGCCATAGAAAGACGTGAAAACTAGAATTTTGTAGAAAAATCATATTGCCCGATTTAAAAAATTTCGTAAATTTACACAGAATGTAAGTTTTGGGAACTAAATTCAAATCATTTGTCAAAAGTGTGTCGCCGTTGATATTTTTGTTGATATTCTGGTTTTGTCATAATAAATGAGACTTTCAACAGCTGTGGGCATATCACTGTTAAACCTAACCACATTCTTTATATTATCTCTGATTTTTTGCTCATTACTTGATATTACCGTTCCAATTAACCAATGAAATAACTGCTTCCCCATGCCGACAGATAGGCAGGTAGGGCCAAGAGAAGATACCAGTAGCTTCCACAATGCATTGCTTCCATTGGAAGTTTTGTACCGGTTGCCATGTGGATCGTTCGATGACTAAATGCTCTTCAAATTCAGTTGTGGACCAGTACTGTCAATGTTAGCCAGGTTTCCCTCACTAACGATCCCATCAGTATCCTGTACAAAAACCTCCCTTGAAAGCAAATGCATTGTGGGACGCTATTGAAATCTTCTCTTGGTAGTGCCCAGGGGTTAGCATTCTATAGAAAAGAATGCATAAACCTATTTACAGAAAACCGTTGCCCCATTTCAAAGAAAAAACATGATTTTCTTACTTAAAGACACTATCCAGGGATTCATCTGAATAAGTCCAAAATATTTAACTTTGCAGGAATAGCTAAAAGTGAAGGATCAGTCTTGTAAATCTCATAATTACTTTTCCAACTGAAAAATTTACTAAACGGAAAAAAAAACGGCAGTTTTTCAAAGATAGATGTCCATGCAAGTACGTGTTGTAAGTAATGTCCTTTACGGACCTAATGACTAAATGTCCGATTTTGTCCTTATTAGGTTGCTTCTTGGTGCTGTCACTTGTAGGTTAATGTTTAGGATACTTACTATACCTTTTAACAGATAGCAAAAAAGTTCTGATTTGATATTTTCTGATTCCGCAAATCACTGATAGTGAATTTAACCAATATGAACACGCTCCAACCTCTACAGAAAGCAAGGTGAAGATACCAGGTGATTGATTGTCTCCCTTTAATCCATGATTGATACTGAATATGTTAGATGTTCCACCACCAACCACCCAACCCAACACTTTACACCTACTTTCAGAAGTTTCATAAGTCCTTCTACTTCACCATCAACTCTCGCCTGCTCTCTCGCCTGTAACGGCCGCCATTCCTCGCTCCCCCATCTTTGCGTTGTTGCCGTAGCAACCTGATTTCACCAATATGGTGGGGTTGCGCTGTGGGTGCGCCCTCATTGCTTCGTCATGCCTCCCTGCCTACACGCTGATTTTCCCCATGATTTCTCTGCAAAAGGTAAAAAAAATTTCACTTCTATTTTTTAGGCCTAGAGGGATCATTAACATCACTTTTCCTCCCACCATGCATTGTAGACAATGCAATACAGATGGCATGAGACAGACAGAAGTCCATCAATCTTCTACACAGTGCGCAACAAATTAGGTAAAGTAGATGATTTGCTCACTCTTGGAAAAATGGGGGGGAGAAATTTTGAAAGATAAAAAAAGGGCTCTTCGGGTCCTTGCCCACCCTTGGCTCGAGGTCTAGTTAGCCCCCTGCTACACTATCTCCAATTCTAACAAATTTTATTTGGTTTAATTGTCCATCTGAGCATCTTTCATAATTCACCTTTGACCCTATAAACAGTCACAGAGTTGATGCAATAATATATTGGATACTGTTTTTGATAATACAGAAAATAGTTCCTCCACTTATAATTTTGATCTATACTTGTGCTATATATTGTACTATGAACATCAATCTATCCAATATTATATAGAATACTGGATGGGTTGTCCAATTTTAACAATCATGGATGCTTATGAACCTTAAAATGGGGCTTCCATTTAAGATAAGATATCTAGCTAATGACCCTGAAACCAATTTTCTTTTTTCTATTTGTCTAGCTATAATACTGCACACACTTTTCAAATAGGGGCTTACAAAAATGATTTCCTCCTCAAAATAGCAATTAAAAATAGGGTAATTTTGACAATAACAGAGATTTGAAATACATATTTTCAAGAAGCAGTCGCTCAATTTTTAATTATTGGCTGGATCTCAGTCCATATTAAGGGATTAGCAGCGATTTGTAAATCCGAAACCTCCAAAAACTCATCCAATTCATATTTTTAAAAATATTTTTGTACGGCATGGATATGGAACATAACCTGCATTGGCTGGCTTGAATCCATTCTTAAGACAAGCAGTATCACAAATACTACATGGTTGGAAGGGAATATGCCAATCTATTTCCCGAGGGTACTGCTACGTCTCCACCCCGAACCCGAAGGGTTAGGGTGTAGCCTGTACCAGTACCGAGGAAAATAGTTGCACTATTTCCCCGACATAGCATGTAGTATTGTTTATTCTACACCTTATAAATTATAGATAATGGGGCATAGAAATTTTAACTATCGTGTTGACTGTACTTTGGCTTTTTAAAAAGTCGCATCCGTTTACGAACCTGCCTACAATCAGTACATGAAAATCGCCCCAACAACTCGTAAAGTCGGCACAATTTATCCTTCATCAACTTCCGCACGAGAACTTCCTTTTTCCGTACACTAGTATGAAAAACTATGCACAGCCTTCCGGACGACAAATCGCGTTTTTTGTGCCGTCGTTCGTCGTCTGTCAAAGACGCGAACCGACTACGGCGGCGGCCATTTTTGGTGTTGTTGTACACCGACAAGTTTCCTTCTTTGTTGGAGAACGTAAATAACTAAAAGTGCCGTTACTTAACGCTACCATGGATCCTTTTGCCTCTGAGTACGATGATATAGGGAACGTAGTACAAAAACCGCCACGGAAATAGCTCAAATTCACAGATAGAGCCTAATTTATCATCCCTGTGTCCAGCGCAATTAACCAATGACATGAAAGAACTTATGCCTATTATCTCATAATATTTATAAGGTGTAATAATACTTTTATCTTATTCTGTAATTTCTATACTGTGTATCAAAATTCAAGTGTAGACAAAAAGCCTTTTCCGGTGAATATATCTATTTTCAGCGATATTATGCACCATGATCAATACATTTGACCTCAAACACAAACTTATTGATCTTTGTTTATTATTCTGTACTGGTGTAATCAAATCAGCTGTTTGTGTAGATTTTTTGAACACGTGGTCGCTGTATGTCTATTTGCAGATACAATATACAATTTCCTCAAATTCGTACTTTTTTTTCACTATTTGTTGGTTTGATATCTACCCTAATGCATATATGGAATTGTAACACTTATCCCTGAATTTATAAGTTACAAAATTGCTTTCCCTCCACATTTTTCGATTCTCTTGAATTATCGCTGGTAATCCCTTAAGAACTCACAATTGGCGGGCTAATACCTAAGAACATGAAAATGGGCGTCTTGAGAACAGAGTTCTCAAATTGCGGTTATCACTACACATGTGACTAATTACCGAGACGGATATGAAGCGCCCTATTCACTCTGTGTGAAATATTTACGTTCATGTGTGCCTATGTGTGCCGCGGCAAGTGTATCACAAACGGGGGGCTCAACGTACAATTGTTTATAATCCGTGATCTTTGATTAGTGATGGAGTCTTATTGTGACCATATATCCAGGCTAGGGTTATTAAAAACCCATTTTATTTTCTCTATGTAACACGGAAATTCTTGAATCGAGCTACATATTAGCAGTTTACTATTCCAAAAGAAAAATTTGTTAAAGGTTCCAAATTCATAAAACCTGGTACACATACTTTTGTGCTTTAACTATTCCAACAAAATTGTGAATAAAATTCGAAAGTTGATTACTTTTCGTTGATGTGTTTCCAGTACATAGTTTGATCAGAAGGTTGAAAAATTAAATTCCATTTTCCCTGAAATTTTCAGTTTGCTTTTTTGTAAAGATCAGGCTGCACATAGCCACACCAATAGCAATAGCATTTTACCGCTACCCCTACAAAACCTGCTTCATGAATTAAGATCCTTTCCTTGGCACTACTGCCGTCGGTGCCAATAATATTCATTGCAACAGATTCTCGCCCCCCATATTTGTCTGTATGCATTCTGTATTACGGAATAACAACGCAAACAAACAGCCTCAACCCATATCACACCAATCTTCACCACTCACCCTATTCTTACTTCAGTTGAGCTATTAATGTCCCTCGGTTCCTTGTTGGCGTCCAGCTCGGGTTGGATTTCATAGTGCTGAGGTTTTGTTTGTAAAGACAAAAACAACAGAAAGATTCACCATTAATGTACTTCATGTGCATCTCACCTTGATAAATGCACAAGGCATTACCAATAGATGAGCTGGGTGTAAAAAGCAGATTTTAAATGGCTCTGAAATTAGACACCACTTTTCTTCATGTATTGAAGCCACAAGTTTGATATTTTGCGTATTTTAAATTTGTCTCTCCTTACTGCCAATAACATTTAGAGTAACTAACCTTCAAAGGGGGAAATGTTAATTTAAGGAACTGACCACATACATATCCTAGCCTATTTCCCCCCTTTCCTGTGTGGACACAATTGGAGAAGGATGTGCGATTTTATAAATACCACCTCTCTTACAAAATTGAGCTGGTAGCTTTAACTGTTTACCATTTATTGATTGTGTGATTTATATCCCAAGCATCATAGAGGTTACCGGTACCCATACTCACACACCAAATAGAATGAATCTAGCAGGTAAAAGGACAGTTGTAAAATCCTTAGAAGTGTCCAGAACTTTGAAGAAAATCAAGACCAAGTCACGATCTAGAAGACAACTCCCATAATGAATTGCATTGTATACAACTTTTTGAGTCCTTAAGTTGACTGCAGGTCGCTCAATATCAAATTTTTTTCAATGTTCGAAAATTGACAATCTCTATCTATAGACAAAAAAATGAGTCTTTGATCTGTTCGGCCCTGTGAGTTTCTTAATGCTTTGCCATAGTCTGATATTTGGCATGAAGGTAGGGGATGCCAGTCCTGGCCTTTGTTATCAGAGTTTCAGAGTGACCTCAAAAGTCATCTAGAGGTACATTTGCATAGACTGCTCAACAACTAAATCTATTGATGGAATACTAATCACCGGCTGAGTAAATATAATCTTGGAATCTTGTCAAGATTAACAAACATCTCCTACTTAGCCCCTCAACCTGATAGTTTCGTATGGGTTTTAACCCTAGACTGAAATATTAAACCAAGAGGAGCATCGCGTGTAGTATGGAATAGCCCAAAGCCTAACCGTTTTCTCTCACACCAGCCGCGCCGTGGTTGTTGCTCGCTGGTGCTTAGCACGCGCGTGTCCGTCACGTTGAGGGCGTCAAGCACACGCATATAAAATCTGTGCGTCAACGCGTATGTACCAGTGTTGCATTCCCCGTTCCCCATGTTCCATTGTCTGATCGGCGCCGATTTTTTCTGCAAATAGATTATGCGAAAACCAATCGATTGAAGAAACTATGCTTCTAAAAGATTCCTGCATCCCTTAATGCACAAAAATCCTCCCGATGACCCTGTTAATTTTGCTTAGGGAACAGAGATCTTTGAGTCCGTGAGATAGCATTTGGCAAGCATATGTTGTTGTTGTTTTCACTCACACGTGTGACGAACTAAAAACTCGCGTGTCCTCATAAATATGCATAAGGACTTTTCCCAATACTACGATACGTAAACCAAATATTGTGGTGCCCAAAACTATGTTAATGAAGTGCGTATGCTCATGAAAAAATATACTTTGGCCCCTAGAGTTTGGTTACCCTTTCGGGAGAATCTTCGGGTCGTTGGTTATCTTTACGTCATTGTTTTAACACATGCATAAGCATGTTTTTTCAGATGGCTTCCCAAATCAAACTTCCCAACATTCAGTCATTTGGCAGGCCGGCCCTCTCTTTAAAAAACACTGAGTTAAGGCCGACTCAAGATTTCCTGAGGAAGGGCGCCCTCCATTTTCCAAAAATCGCTTTTTGCATGACAATGCTGTCCATATACTAATCACGTGTGAAATTGCTAAGCTTAAATCGAATTCCTTCATATAGAAATTCACAACTTTGTTATAAAATTCCGGATCCGGAATTTTTGTTTATCACGGTACCATGTGACGTAATACTCACTAAATGTTTATGCATCAAAACAAAACTCCGATTCATCTCAATTTGAGAATTGTGGATTTTAGGTTACTATTTTAGTTCTAGTTGACTATTTTCATTATTACACAAAAAATAATATTTCGAATCTCTGAGTCAGACCTTTAAAACTAGGCTTGTTTGGTATCATTTGAAAGCCTTTTTCATGTCCGACTCAAATATTTACAAATGAAATGCATTAAGTTTGCCTTTTTTTTTAAGAACTGAAATTTGGAACTCCTAGTTACTTTAGTCACTTGCTTGTCTCAGAGGATTAAATTCACATTACTGTCAAAAGCTATAGCACTTTTGCATCATGAGAAGGATTGCGATTCCTGTTTGTTATTAAATGTTTTTTGGGAAGGAGTTCCATATGTACCCCCTCCCTTTAAAATTCTACAGGAACAATTCTTTTTTATTAATGTACCTAACACCAACAAAATCCCTAACCTTAAGCCAAAAAATAAGTAAGAATTTGTTACATGTAAAATTTGAAGAGGGGGTATATAATGGAACTTGTTCAATTTTTTGTGCGGATTTTGATCAATGCAGATTGTCATATGCAGCAGGTGATACCCCATGGCAGTGATCATGGAATACCCATTAAGCTGCAAACATGTTTGATATTTGAATATGCTATGCCCACCAAGTTATGTATTCAATCTAAAAATGTACAATCAATTCACAAAATTTGAGGATGAAGAAAAAATGACTCAGAATGTACTAATTTCCTGAACACAAAAAGAGTAAAATGGAATGAGTGCTTGATTAGGTGGAACTAGCATGAACTCTGAAGCAGTCATTTTTTGGGAAAATCAAAACAAAACAAAAAAATAAACCCTGAGTGATTACTCTACACCACTTATGTGAAACTCAGTGTAACCCTGAATATGAAATCGCACATCCAAACTTAGTTCGTTGACACTAGTTGCTTTATCTTGGGTGAATGCAATTAGGGGTTAAAGAGACCACTGGCACTTTGAAAAATAGGCCACTCAAGATTTTCAATCGATTTTTTTCATGGTTTTAAGTGCTTTTATATACAAAAGCCCTCACCCGAAATGATTACGACAAATCAGCTTCCTTATGGGTAATAGAACTATTTTATAATTTTAACCGTCTCCGGCGACTTTTAAAATTCAGCAGAACTA
>JAMKCH010009862.1:0-28406 GCA_023653785.1 Ophioderma brevispina | reverse complement strand
GACCACATTTTGAATGTAAACGAATAAAGCATAATCTGCAGCAGAGTTTTATATTCATAAGACAATAGCAGTCAATGTGTCCTACCGCCTACGTTCACTGATACTACTACCTTATTGTTTCCAAAGACAACGATAGCAACATCAACAGTGGTAAGGCTGCCTTTAATTGCTGAAAATGCATTTTATAATTTAAATGCATATTCAGAAATTCTACTTTAAAAAAAAAAACAAAAAAAAACCCCCCCCTGTTGAATATAATAATGATATTGTCATTGCTAAAGATTTTTCTTACGGAGTAGGCGAATTTTGTGGAATATTCACCTATTAAAAAAATAAAAAAAAAATGAAAGGGACATTTCGTGATTGTTTTAGACTTATCTAAAGAAAGTTGACATTGATACCCCTTGGAAAGCTTTGATATGTCTATTTTCGTTTTGTGTTTGGTAGCCGGAAAATAATTACAAACAAAGCAGCCCTATATGAAACTTCGTGTAGACCTGTGAAAGGAACTGTTTGTTCATAACATGCGGAATTAACTGCACATTTTTGGTATAAGCTCATTTCGAGAAGGCCTAGGAATTCATTACGAGTAAAAGGCAGAGGATGCTCCCAAAATCATACTTTTTTGAGATCGTCATGAATTATGAAAAACTTTGGACTCTTTGGAACCATACAATCCAATATTGACATAGCTAAAAGATGCAAATGTGATGTTTGTATATATCTCCCTTCGTGAATGTCATAAATGGATTGTTTTTGCCTTCCAAACAACGCATAAACAGTTGTTTTGGACATTCTGCTCTAATACCCCATTATTTCCTTTATAAATACCCACATTATTTTAAATAACAAAAGTTTTTTAATGATGTTTAATCATCAATTACTGCCAGGGATAGCCACAAGGGCACTGATCTGACAACTGCCTACTTCGGTATTGGACAATGGGGACGTCCAACGTCTGCAACAACACATAATCGGTAAGGAGCTTTATTGATTTCATGAAAGTAGAGCGAAAGAAAAGAAAATGTCGTTTGGAGATGGTGAGGAAATGAAGAAGGATAAGAGAATGGAGCAAGGAAAGGGCAAGAGGAATATACATAATAATAATAATAAGGGTGTACCTGGCTACACATACAATGCCTTAGTTTTTGTCATTGAATAGAGAACCTATTCTGTCATCGGGGTTTAGTTTAATCAAATTACGGTAAAGAAAAATAAGACCTAGCCTTTTGATTATTTGAAAAAAGAAACCTCTAAGAATTTTTCTTTCAAGGGTTGCTTTTTTTTCCCCGGTGTTGTCTTGGCATTTATGTGATGTATAAATAGTGATTTATCACACAATTGGGGGATAGTCCTCTGCTAATTTCTCTAGTTCATATATATTCAGGCATGGGTTTCAAAATGGCCAAAATGTCAGAACCTTATTATTTTCAGCTCACGATTTCAGCAAACTTACACTTACCTTCATTCCATTCCTCCCTTTTCCCCTCTTTTATTTTTATATTGTTTCTTTTAATTTCCCATTCTTGCATTTCCCTTTTCTTTTTGCCTTATTTTTTATTTAATATAATATAAAATCATCCATTTAAGACGATATCCGATATGGAAATTTGCATGGGAGTCCTTTCAAGCCACCAGAGAGGCTTGGAAGAAGTGTTCGGGTAAGAAGAACTTACCAATTTTGGCGCATATTGAAGATGTTTTCGTCTTCCTTCTCCTTCTTCATAGTCTTGTTTTGCCCTTTTCCTTCCATCATCCCGCAAAATCATTTGTATAAAACGAAAACGCTATAATTTTGTGTTGTCAATTAAACAATTTCTAATTCTTGTTTCAATTCACCAAAATGCCACACGAGAAAGTCATTAAACTTAAAATCCTTTTATACGTCAAACTAGATTTGGAATGAGATTATCAACTTTATCATCGATTTCTTCAAAATATAAACAGGTTCGCGCCCCTTATTTTTTTTTCATCAAATGTCATGTTTGAATGTTGTAGCCGGGATTGGAAATGGTTGCCAGTATAACCCCCCTGTAAGTGGCTAATCTTAACTGGGCCCCCCGGGGGGCCACCGTTATTTTTGGTCAAGAAATGGACGATTTTTTCTCTGCATTGTTGGCTAATTAAAAGTCGGGATCAACTTTTATTAGCCATCAAAACAGTCGTAAAAGACCACTTTAAAAAATCTTTTTTAGTTTTTTTTTGGGGGGGGTGTTCCCCCCCCCCCCTGTTGTTTTTTACAAAGAATAGTACGATAAGTGTTGATATGACCTACTGGTAACAAATGTAGAGACAAAATTGGGCCTTTTGAATTTTAAAAAAAAAACCTAAATGAATGATTGTGGCTTTAAATCTAGATAAATAATTTTGTTTGTGCTTTAACAAAATATTCTCTGCTGAACGTTGTGCAGCTTGTACACGATTACATCCGCGCCCCGCTCTTTTGTAAACAACCCGTTTTTGTTCGCTGAAGACGCGTCAAAAAAATCTGGTTTTTTCGAAATGCCCACCTCCTCCTCATTGCAATCCTGGAGACGCTTTTTAAATCCATTTAAATCGTACAAATAAGATCAAGAAAGTATATACAAACAACTCCTAACAATCTCATTCTCATATTGCTTGCCGGTATTTCTATAACAGGGGAAATGTCCTTCGAATGGTAACAACGCCGAAGTATTTTTTTTCTCGAAGGACCGCCCACAAAAATATCTGGGTATAATAACCAATTTACTTTCATAATCCGTCACACCATACGCGTCGAAGTTTTGACAAGTCAGCCGGTCAACATGTGATGTGGGTGAACTACAAGTGACAACAAACTAGTAAGCTTCATCAAGATAATTCATTATGCGTAAGAAACGCTCTCACCATTTTTTTTCAACTGATGTTTTGTATATGTTTGTATTGTTTTAAACATTGTGTTAATTCCTCACCATGAAAGAATAGCCTGATAATTTCTTTATTGTGAAAACAACAAGTAATTTTATTGAAAACCATCTTTTTCAAGGGTCACTAACCGGGCGAAAACCAGCCGAGGTTCACAACATTTTGACCCATAGGATCCAACTTGCAAACAGTCACGCGGCCCCACATTTTGACATTATATCTTCATCTTCTCCTCTGCCGGAAGGATGATGACATGTGAGCTTTCTTTCCTATCCACATAGCTTCTTCAATCAACTTTGCAATCATATGTCTTGTCAACTCATATTCAACGTCTTAACCGATGTGCTCGTCAAACGTAGCATAAACATCTGTTTTCGTTCTCTCAGATTCCCAGTCTTTACTCACGTTCCTTACCTCCTATTACGACGTGACATTAATTCCAGTTATATGACACCATCGACATCCATCTAAGACGACTCTTGTTCTCTTCCTACTTATGCACCATATTATACAGATTCCCTTCGTACTGAAAAGAACGACAACAAATGGCAGCAAACCAACAAAATTGGACAATATGTGCAGTAGGATGCAGACACCAGAATCGTGATAAATACTTTATAATTTGACAAATAACAATAACAATAATCTCGACATTTGTACAGCGCCCTTTTCACCAAGGATCGAAGCGGTGTTGCTTCTTCTCTCTTATTATTAATTACGCGTGTGCCTTCACAATCTTTCGTAATCATAGAAAAGCAAAGAGTATGAAATTGTTGCATCGCGTAAATTCACTTTTAATTTTCCCGCAGCTTTGGACCACATAAAGTTTAATGATAGACTGTACACTGTTTTTAATAAACCAATTACAATGTAAACTGGGTTAATTACCAGTCAAAAGGGCTAAAATTATTGGTGCATACACTCTTTAACATTTTGATCTCAAGCAAATATCTTTAATGGTAAAATACGCTAAATAATACATATCGCGAAAGAATGAAATATTCAGAGTTTTTATTTTATAGCATTGAGGACAAAGGTTAAAAATGTCATGATATAGCAACTGGCGTAATGGAGGGTAGCGCATCAGAGCAATGGAGGTAGTAGATAGGAGAAAGCTCTTTTAAACCTTTGACCGAAGATCATCGCCGCGCTCGTAAAACGGTCGTAAAACTATTGTATTGGTACAATACCAACACGAGGATCAATAATTAATGCTGGATGAATTGCATCAACCTTGCATCGATGTACATGTTACAGAATAGGGACATCTATTGTAAGAATTGTGCCTTTCTTTATAAAGCATGAAACAGGGACCACGTCACCGTCAATCATATTCAAGGCAAACAAGGTCATTTTGGGTCATTTGAGGTCATTTATCAAAAATTCGGAGATAATTTTTAAAACTTGAATGTTTTGTAGTGCTTTGCTAAATTAGATCCGGAGACGAAATCCTAAAACTTGAATTGGGAACGAACTGCCGTATCTAACCAATGACACCAAACTTCACAATGTCCGATTTCAATTTTCCGAAGTTGGCCACATTTTATGAGACCCTTGGCGATATCCGATTTGAAAGTCATTTTAGCACATGATCCTGTACAAAGTTTGTTAAAATGGACGTCCCATCGCCATATTTACCACACAGTGTACTGTTTATCATACAATGTTATGGCACCTGCATTCAGCTAACCATTGATCTCGTAGTATGTGTTATTTTTAATGTAATCAAAAATCTATTTAATACATGTATATTCTGTTTTAGGAATATACATATGAATAAATTCAGTTATCCATGGAGCATATTCAACAAGTGGCCTCGGGCTAGGCCTGGCCCTATAGCAATTGTTTTTTTGGCCATTTTGGTTTTCAACACATCTTGGGGGCGTGGGTGGGGGGTGGGGGCAAACTTTCACAGAGCGGATACGGTCGGATGAAGAAGGGGTTCGCATATTAACTACTTGTACAATTTTTTTGGGGTTGGGAAGCAAAGCACCCAATCAAAGTCAAACCTCAATCATTTAAGATTGTTCTCTGAACAGTGGCACACCAGAAATGTTTTTTTTAGGGGGGGTTCTAGTGGGAAAAATTAATTTTAGGGGTCAGTGGAATTTTCATGAAGTTCAGGCAAAAAAACGCACATCACTGTCTAGAATTGGAATCAGATTAGAAACTTCACTGTGAGACGCGAGGAATTACTTAAGGTGGACTCCCGATTGTCACTCTTCGTGGTTTCGTACACATTTTGCCATGGCAACATTTTGGTATCAGTTTTTAACCGCTATACAATGTTTTTTTCTGATGATGGTGGGTGACTTTTATGAAAGCATATTGTACCTCCTTAAAATAGACCAAAATGTGCGCTACTTGTCGCCTCCCAACAATAAATTATCATCTTACTACAGTATAGAATAGTGCTTTGCAACGCACATAATTGGGCTTCTAACAAATAAAAACCACAAATTGGATGCATTGAACTTGGCCGACATGCTTTGTGACTCATATTGGTTCGTTCAATGCAAAAAAAAAAAAAAAAAAAAAAACATGTAAATCACAAATTCCTATACCTTTTTTATAAACGTTTTGGGCATGCTATAGTTTAAGAAATAGGACTGGTGATCCTAACTCCTATAGCATCATGATCCAAATTAATTCAATACATAAGCTTAATTAGTTTTTACATGGGGGGGGGGCTTAGTGTTGGGTGCGGCAAGTGGTTAGCATTCTCCTATACAACCCATCCAGAAATTTCAGCCATTTATTAAGCATCTCAGTTCCGGATTTACTTGATTGCTTTCTTTCTCTCCTACCACCCTGTCTAAAAACAATTATAAGGAAATATAGCTTAATTGAGGAATATCGAGGGATGACCAGTATTTTTTCCCAGTTAGGAATTTATGCACCATAATTTAAAGTATAAGTACCAATAGACCTTAGTAACAACAAAATTAATGAAAGAATCATAGCCAAGAAGAAGTTGCCACTGAAATGTTGTATGATGTGTTAGAGGTTATGCAACCTTATTCCTGCATGTTTAATGTATTTTGACGCTTTTTAACCTTTTGTGACCTCTAAGGTGACATTGAAACTGCCTTTGCGGGTGGACTATTCCATCTCCATTGTTTTCCAAATTTATTCTCTACCGCTCTGGCAATTGATGCTTTATAACAAAAAGCAAAATTTTTACTATTATCTGCTTAACTAAATTACAATGCTGTGGTAAATTAACCAACTTCGGACAAAATGAGAAACGGGCAACTTCGGCTTCGGGCACTCTCCAGTTGGTGTGTCTTGTTATATCGACTTTTTCTTCCCATTCCAGTTCAGATTTCGTCTCCAAATATCATACTTTAAAGAGACTACGGCGTTTACAAAACCTCAACGTTTCACAAAGCCGAAAAGTACTAGTAAAAACTAAATTAATGTAACTCCTCTTATGAACCTGCTATCTCCGACTTTTTTAGTCTGAAATACTCAGAATTCGGCTGTAATCGACTCATCTCTTTGTTTTCGTCTCCACATGTAAACAAACCATGCGCATCGGGGATATACCTTTCTGTCACAAGTCATGACTTGTTCCAAAACTTAGCGTGTCACGAAAAATCGTCAACGAGGTCGCTTCTGTCGGCGGCGTCTGTAAAAAACGTACGGGCGTACGAGCGTACGTACGAGCGGCCGACGTACTTGATAGCATCAATTCTCCCCAATGTCGAGTTGCATGTGAGGGCGGCGCCCAGAGTCATTATTACAACATGATCACGCTCAATGCAAGTAATACCAAGTGGTAATACAATACATATGATGATGATGATAGCGATGATGACGACGGACAAAGATGATGATAGCGATGATGACGACGACAATGATGACATCATCCATTATGACCATGGGCTTGCTTGAAATGCCACACCTGGCATTACATGTACTTTAGTATCGCATCAAGATCATGTGTCATCATTATTTAATAACCCTTTCTTGTTTTTTTCATAATGCAGTCTCGAGTCGCAGGGTGATATTGAGAAACCCAAAATAAAACCAAATAAAGAAAAAATGATCATGGAACATGAAAGAGTACTCCCTTCCGAGAAGTGGCCTTTGTTGGTCAATGCTTTTACAATAGTTGCCAAGTGATATAATGGGATAATAGGCGTTGCGTCATGCAATTAGGGAAGAGCTTTCTCCTTCTCTCATTACCTCTATGATCAGAGCACGTGTGACTCAATTAATTTAAGCGTTGTTGTGCCATTTAGTGAAACGGTTAAGGATTAGTTCGATCTTACGATCGACGCGTCGATAATCCGTCGATATAAAATATTCTTTTTTTAATAAAAAAATTTTGATTGGTATCAATTTATATTACATTGAATTATAGATAAAGCTGATTCTGCACTATTACATGATTAATTGAATCGATTTATGCCTACAAATATAATCAAATATAAAAGAGCAAACAAACGGGTCCAAGTATTATTATTGGTCCCGAGACCTTATACTAAAGAGGTCAAAATTATTATTTGCAAAACATTACTCATATACGTGTAATTCTTTGTCTTAGTATTTGGAGTCAGCGAATCTCATTTGATTGTCATAATTCATCTTTGCCAGATGTTGTCAGTTACCCTCGTTCAAGTCTACGGAAAGTCATATTAGCGGGACGCTTATCAATCAATGAAAGGTTAATCACTTCAGAGTAAGTAATAGGCATTCACTTTTGCAGCGCCCCTTAAAGACCTGGGCAATGGGCTTTCGGCAGATGAAGTGTGCCGTACGGAGGGATTTGGCTGAAAAAAATGTAAGATCCGCACCACTGACCTCTACACATGATAGCGGGTCTGAGTCGCCGATTGAAACAACAGGAGATTGCTTTCGATTTAGCAATATGGCTGGGAACAATGCATACACCTGACTGGTGCTTCAATATTCCACCACAGAGGTCTCTGTTATACAAAATCCTTTAACTTGGACAATAAGGTGCAGCCACATTGTGCCGGGCAAACTTCCTGTGGTTTCAATCTGCGGCGATCAACGCGTGCGCCAGCCCGCTATCCATGTGTAGAGGTCAGTGTTCGCACAGACGAATCCATAATTTGCAGCGTGCGGTTGGCTGAATCTGCCCATTTACAAAAGCTTCCACGGGTAAGCAGTGACAAATATAATTAGAATGAATATATACACTAGGTCTATTACATTATTTCTCTCCTTCAATTACCGCGCCGATCTCTATAAAAGGGATTGGAAACCTGGAATTAGTTTGGAAACCACTGACGGCCATATTGGTAATTCAAAAAAGAGCCCAAAGTAAATGGGTTTCGAAGAGATTTTTAAGGTGCAACGAGAGATTTCAAATAAGAGGTGTGTCGAAAAAAATTTTAAAATTCTGATTTTGGCCATGTGTAAAGCCTTTATTATCAAACATATCCCATCTGTACGGATTAAGCTGAGAACTGTCTTTGGCACAAAATTGTGAAATTCTATTTTTGTAATAGGCGCAATACGAAAATAAGCCTATGTTTTCTATTGAAATAAACGAAGAGTAACAATACCTTTGTTGTTCACTTTTAAGACAATACTGTACCACATACAAGATAAGAAATCATTTGAGTGTCTAAATCTATCTGAAATCACTGCATATGACCACCTTAATTTGATGTCTCAAAATCTCTCGTTGCACATTTAATTAAAAGAAAATAAACTCCAAAATATATTATAATTTAATCTGTTACTGTCTTGGCTTGGTGTGTTTATAGAGTCCCAGGCCACAGCCCATGTGGACCTTGTTAACCATCTATATATGGTTTCATGTTTTTTTTTAGGGACCCGTTTTTTCCTGCTGAATCTGAATCCGATCGATGCTAGACGAAAAACCTCGAGCGTTTCGAGGAAGAAACCAAAAAGTTCAAAAGGGCCACCAAAACATTTAAAAACTCAATGTTAAATTACTCAAAACGTTGTAATTTGTTTGCTGTCCCAGTCAAAACACACATTGTGACCAATTTAAAATATGATTCATTAACCCCCTAATTAAGAGATTTAATGTGGCCGCCAATACAACAAACCATATGATATTTATCTATTTTGGGTAGAATAATGGTAACAGATATATATACCAAACTGTAAGCAATCACTATTTTAATTGAAACAATTATGAATAGCTTTTCAAACAATTTGGCCATTCAATCAATCAATAAACCATTCAGATGGCTCCAAAATGGCAAAATTCATTTTTTCTACTGAAAAGACAAGAGCTGCAGTTGATGTATATTCCATATAATGATCCAGAGCAATTTAAATATCCTAACATAATCAAAGGTGATGATAACTGCAAGATGGCATCCTAGAAAGGCGTTCAATATGGCTGCAAATGTCACTAAGTAAAGGTCAGTAATTAATTCATGCTGTAGGCTACAAGATATATATGTTGATGGGTTTTAGTTTGAATTAGCACTTTCGAAAACCCCAGTAACTATCTTAAATGTCATCGAGTCGTTATTCTCATATCACAACAGGATGCCAATGGACGCCTAAAAAACCTACACAAACAAAGAAAATATCTCTCTAGACTATTCGTGATCGGATTTTTCGCCGCGGCTTTTGTAATCCATTCCCACCCATATGGATACCCTTTTGGATGGCATCTTACATGTATCGTTTCCTCTGATACCTAATGATAGTTTGACATTGAACTGATTGGCTTACCGTGATTATAACGCAACATTGCAATACTAGGTTAGACACATCTGATCAATTATAGCCGTCTTAGAGTATCGGAAGCCACTTTGGATCCTATTAATGACGGAATTTGTTTATCACTTTTTGTTAACCAAATGAGGTCCTTATGATTTTAATTAATTTTTAAAAAAAGAAAAAACCTAAAAAATTAAAAAAAAAAAAAAAAAAAACCAACCTGCAGTAAAAAATAGATCACGATCAGACAACTTTAATTGTTTGGCGCCATATGAATTCATTTTATACGTGGTTACATAATCATAATGTTCATGGTCACAATGAATGTTTAAACGAGACAGGATGGAAAATCACCTTCACCTTTTGAGTGAACAAGAGATGAATGTTTTGTGTGTTTGGTGGCCAGTTTGATTTTTTTTGGCGTTTTTACAGAACTGTTCACGGTGCTCGTCCTGGCATCCATCGGATTCAGAATCAGCAGAAAAACTTGCTAGAAACCGTTGAAAAGCATCTAGTATCTAATAATAACCCCAAGGTTTATTTATGTATCAATGACTCGGTAGCCTGGACTATTATATCGATAAGAGCATTTCAATATTAGCCTTTTCGCACCCCACATAATGTGTTTAGTTTGCATTTTGTTTCCCTAAGGTACTACTTTATAGCAGTGATAGTTTTCAAATATCGAAACCACAAGTCCATAATGTCCTTCTGGACGAACGGATATTAGCGGATCATATCTGGTCTCACAACACCTGATACCATGTACACTCTCAGGGTGGAAGCGTATTAATTGAGTGAAAGATATTTGAAAATTAGCCAACTACAAGTCACTAACAAGATCAGGTTAGCAAGTTGATGTTTGCTTTCTGCTTGTACGCCGCAATGAAATACGTCCGAAAAAAACATAACATCTTAAAATGCCACGTCAGAACAGTTACATTTTTAATGTCCATAGCTATGGAGGATTTGTAGAACTTTTTACCGTTTTGGATGTAACTCATATGCCGGACTCAGAGTCGATACTGGCCCAACTTCAAAATTCCTGTTATTAGCACGTCGTAGGTGGTGTTTATGAATCCAAATAGGAAAAGTTCCCGGGTCAATAGTAACTGTCTTTGTCCGACCCCGAGTAGACGTTTAAATAAGTACAACATTTTATTAACAAGACATTTTGTTACTTTTCCGCTATCAAATGCAGACGCTATGTCGGGGTTATTGAACCTGTCGGTGTTTTGAGCGGCGTGCCGGTGTCATACAGTGTCCGTGTGAATGAGTGTCCTACCACCCAATCTGTCTATTGTGTTCTCCATGAGGACTTATGCGTATTTGCTTCAGCACTTACGGCGGTCCGGTAAGCAGTAATTCATGTTTCTAAAATTGCAAAAAAAAAAGTTGGCGTAGTGTTTGAACTTTCAAGCTGGGAAAAAATAAAAAATACCGAATAAGGGCATTGTGGGAAAAATGGTTCGCCCGTAGAGATTGGTGTTCTAATTTTCCGTGTCTGCGAGTACGAAGTACCGACAACAAACGTTAAATTTTATCGTTAGGTTCTATAGTTGAGACCCAATACGATAATATTTAACAAAAAAAATAGTAACGGACCCTCTGATGCCAAAAACTTCCATAGAACCCCACCGTTTTCCGGAGATATTTGAGATTTGTTTCATTTGCACATCTTCTCTATGGGACGGACTGATAACGTTAATCTCGCGCAGTACCCATTTTAGATATTATCTTTCTGCAGGCTGTGACACACATGGCCGTAGCCCGGGGGGGTGCGGGGGTGCGACGCACCCCCCCAAAAATGACAAAGGTCCGCTTGATGATGCTGAAGGCCGGTGTGCCATGTTAAGGGTCGTGTTGTCAATGAAAAGTTTGTTCTTAAGGGTTTGTGGTGATGGTATATGAAATGATAAGAAGGACTAAGAGCTGTTAACCATCGCACCATCGCATTACGATTGGCGTTGTTACTATACTGTTGTTTCTCAAACGCTGTGACGAAATTTTTTGTTCTTCCTCCTCCCCCCCCCCCCCCGCTCTTCCGAATTGGAGCGACGGTGTAATTAAATTTGTGGGTAACCGGCGAGCGCAGACGAGCCGAAAATTTTTTTTTGGCGCAAAAGGTCCGTTTTGGCAAATCAGTGTCACCCCCCTGCATAAATCCTGGCTACGGGCCTGGACTGACACAGGATTACACTTTTCCGGACCGCCGTACTTCAGCACTGTACCCCACTAGCCTCGTCTACAAGACACGGTTTATTCCGTATCATGTTGCTATGGAGCTAGGAAGCCTCTAGGACACTCTCTCATGATGGGACAACTCAGGTTTTTTCACAACACCGGCAAAGGTCGCCATATGGTCGGTATGGGCCTTGTGTCCAGTAATTTGACTGTTTTTGACCGTGCTAGGCCAGTATAGCCATGAACTTGACCCCCGATGTAGCCGTAGAGGTGAAAATGAGTTTTTTACATTAGATCACGTATCTTGATCTGGTCATCTGGGTCGAGGTGTAAAAATAACACTGTAATAACCTTAGTAAGAGGCACGGAAGATCTTAATGGATCATGAATGTGAACCTTGCTAGCACATTGTCTTCATTGACGATGCAACATGTGGAAATTGTTTTCTTTTAACCAAGTAACGACAGCCAATCTACCACTTCCTTTATAAGCGAATAGGAGATAAGTCTATGTTCCTCTAATAAGGTTGGTGCTCGAGCGGGTGGATGTTGTTATTGTCATCATTTAGTGATCGTGCCGTTATTATTATTACGACTTACCGCAAGTCAGTTGCTAAACAGTTATATCTCATTACACACTCAGCTGTTGTTTATACTTAAATATAACGCTAACACCAGTTTCAAGGGATGAGTGCTACCACACTTCTTATAATCCTCAAAGTACTTCACAAAATTTAATATATGATACGATTAGATAAACTTGCAGAAGTTTGAACATTTTTGAGGAAACAAATTTGTCTCAATTTGCAATTGATCGGTTGTAGCATACCAATCAATAAACGTTCGAAGAAAAAAAGGAAAAAAGAAACAAACTATGTTTTGAACTTGTCGCTATCGTACTCATCCCCATAGAAAAATAGTTTGGATTCTGTCGGCACGAAGAAATAAACAAATCATCATCTCAATGATTATGATTATTACATAATGCCGACCGTTTTTTTTAATTCGGCTTTATTCACTCAGGGTGATTTAATATATCGATAAGACTTCCAACTATTAAAAAACCAGGAGATGGGAAATGTCTCCATGTCTCTTCAAAGGTCCCATACCCGATTTGGGTGTCTTTAAAAATGTTTCATTGACAGCCAGATACGGACCAGTTCCCCATTTTAAAATAATCCAGAACGTAGCAAAACCAGGGGTGGCATCCGGATTTTAAATACCGGGGGCTTAAGGCTTGAAATTGTCCAAAAGGGGCTGTTTTGCAGAATTACCGGGAGGCGCGCGCCCCTACCTAGATCCGCGCCTGAAAACCCCCCCCTGAACTGAAATGTGACATTAACTGCGAGCTTTACTTTGCATTTTACTTACCGGTTTCCTCAGTAATCTCCCGGTTGGTTCTCCTTCTCTGCTCAAGGTGAATATAATATATATTAAACCCTCATTTTTCATCCATTTCAATAGAACCAGCACGTTTAAGTGACGCAAGTATCAATCCCTCCCCATCTCGAAGGCTAAGCTAACATCGACTAAACCATTTGCAAGGAGTGAAATTGTCTCTCGGAGTTCAAAATCTTGTTAAACAGCCTGTTAAATTAATGAAAAATGTAAAACTCAGTGCAACGCCAAGTGAATTCATGAAGAATTAAATAGGTTTGTATTAAAACTTCTTTCTTCAGTGAATGTTTCTCACAACTCCAAACTGACAGGACTTAGGAGATGACAGTAGCCAACACAATGGGCGGCTTGAATGATGGGTACGAACCGCCCCCGGAGAGGAAAACGACTATTCCACAGTAATAGATAGTGGACAGGGATAGGTGGAATTGGATGTTACAGCGAAGCCTCAAATTATGTTTAGAAACACCTCCCGTGGGTCTATATGTCCTTTGGTCTGAGACTTGACAATTTTTTTAAAAAGGGGGGGGGGGGTCAAAATGTACAATCTAAGCTACTATAAATAATAATTATAATAATAATAACCTGCTTAATATAATCCGTTTTGCGTAAACAACCTTCAAAGCGCTGAGGGTTATATTACGCCTTAAGTGTATTAGTTTTTTAGAGTTTCGAGTCAGATTTTCGAGTTTCAATTTCGAGTTTCAAGTCATTAATTTTCGAGTTTAGAGTACAAGTCCCGGGGTGTCACTCGTGGTTGGGTAGGGTGTGCGGCCGGGTGTTTGAACCACTAACCCGACAATTACCCAAAATTCAGATTTTGCTACCCATCCTTAGACCTAAAGTTTGTGAAATACGTCTCAACGATTTATGACATCTTGTGAGTTATGAATATTCCTTAATCAGGGGAAGGAGTTTGAAGAAAAAAGGGGCAAAATAGCATGACTCTGGAGGCCAGACTTAGTGCAAAACATGATTTGGTGGAGGTTTGGGGGCAAAGCCCCAGAAGTGAGAGAAAACTAACTGTTAACAGTATTTGAGCCAGTCTGGGACACTATTTTCACATTGTGATTCAGATTCTTCATAACTGATCGAACAATGTAAAATACACTTGCAAAACATTTACTACTTTAGTACACCACTTTTCAAGAAAGGGCCGATCTTATACAACAATGGCGGAAATGATATCCTTCTCGGCCGCACATCGCCATACCCCTTTTCAACTAGGAACCCCCCGGGTACAATTCACAACTTCCCCTCAAAACTACGTATGTTATTTTTGTATACGATCACCACTCTTTGCATCAATATAAGTGCATGGTATTTTCGTTGCTGTGGTGATGCGCCGGGGTAAATTGAGTAGGATTGTACTATGACGATGATTAAAAATTTATTAAGGTTTGGATAATCGGCTCCGGCTTCGTGCCCAGATCTCGTTGAAATTATCATGAATGTTGGTATTGGTGAAGAAAAACATGTGTGGCACCAATTTAATTTTTTCCAAAAAGGCATTTTGGAGATTATGTCACCTAAATCTTATGCATTTTCAAATTCCCACAGACTTGGGACATGGGACTGATTTAGGCAGTATAGAAAATGGACCACATGGGGAAATTTTGTGAAAAACTTACACATTTGTATTTCATTCTTTCTCAAGTTAATTGATGAGTTAAAGATGGTGTTGTTTTTTATGGTTAGAGAAATGATCAAATATCCATAGAATTTTATTTTATGTATGCTCATCAAAAACAAAAGAACAGGTGGTGCAAACAACCAACTTTTTTGGCCGATTTTTCTAGCAATACTGAAGTTGCACTTTTCAGAATTTTTCTAGAAGAACTACAACTCCCTGGTGATGAAAAGGTGTCATATGAAAGAAATCAAATTTAGAAAATTCTCAAGTTAGGATTTTGAAGATGAGTGTTTCTATTTGAAATTACAGGTGTTTAATTTTCCCTAAATTATGTTCCCTAAAAATCATTTTCTAAAAAATTAAACATTGATTTAAAAAGCCAACGTGAGCATTTAGGTATTTTGTTTATACACATATCCCTGGAGTTTCAGTTTTAAAGCAACCTTCCTTTAGGCTGGGAAAAAAATATTTAAGAAAAATTAGGAATTTTTAAAACTAAATAAAAAACAAGAATAAAATAACGAATTTCTTCAAAAGTAAAAAAAAAAAAATATGTGGAGGAAAGTTCAAACCTTACCATAGTCAAGTTTGATAGTGATTTAGGGGATTTGATTTTTTGGCATTTTCTGTATAGACCATTTATCCAATGATCCTACCTTAAAGGAAGGAAAGGACACTCCCCATTTTGGTGAAACGGAAGTGGACTTTGATGGGAAAGGACGGCCCTAGTATCTGGTAGGTAAAAGCGACAACATCGCATTTGACTGTGTGGCCGCAATGGGCGAAGTTCAAAAGTTTTATCTCTCTGGGGGCTGTCAATATTTGCAGTTTGCTGATTTTGTGGGTTGCTTCACTAATTTACAGAACTTATACAAATTTTCATTTTGCACAAATTCCTAAGACAAAGGAAAGAAGAATGTTATTATGCTTGTGGCATTTCGCCTAGATATAAGGACATTAAGAAATCGGCCAGAGGCCTCTTCGATGCTAACCTTTGTCCCCTCGACTTCCACCAAAAAACCGTCCATTACTTAGCAGATGTTAGAAACAGAAGTCGAGTTCAATTTTACCGTAATGTGCGTGGTTCGGCTTGCCTCGCGGTCTGCTTTGTTAACAGTTAAATGGTGTGATGGCCCAGGAAATGAGATGAAAAACCAACTCCAAATCGTTGGACAGAACATTCCATTCCAATAAACTAGGGCCAGAAGAAATAAAAGAATTATACCAGTTGATCGTCATTAGGTAAACTATGGGGTTTTCAGGCAGTGTCATGAATAGATTCACCACCACAAGTCACCTTGGAATGTTCTATTACAGATTGAAAAATCAATAGTTCACTAAATGAGGTCATACACGAACCCAAATTATTGAATGCTTTTCTAGCCCTCCTTGTTAGACTTGACACAAATCACCTCACTTGATATTTTTTGCATGTCCTGGGACCTTGGGTATGGTAGATAATGTGCTGAAGCGTTACATGGTTGCCGTAAAAAAATGGGGGACGGGTAGAGAGGGTCCTATCTCATTTAGATAATCTTTGCTATGATTGATTCAACAAAGGAGTCTTGGATATTAAATATTATATTATTACTATCAAAACAACACGCTTCTTGAAAGGTAGGCTGTTCAAGCATTTAAAATCTGTACCTACTTTTTTTTCCTCTTTAATATTAAAATGTCATGTAACAATGGGGGACCTGGTCTAGACAGCAGTTTCGGACCAAACAGAAATCCCGTTAACCCTCTAAGAAAAGATGTCAAAAGTGAGAGCAAGCCATTACATGTCCATACTGTTGTTAGTGTTTACGAGCAATATGACGCTCACACGGACAAGCCAGTTTGCACGTGCCATCTGCAATGGAATGTATGTTTAAGTACAATGTGCATGGAAGCGCTGAAGTCCCATGCGAGGATGATTTTTTATGGTTGTCATCTTAGTCATACTTAGTCTTCCTAAAAGGCGATCAAAGATGGACTCAAAAACATCCAAATACATAGCTTTAAATCAAATCATGAATACAAATTAAATGCCCTGATGTGATAGGTAAGGTGGGAGGGGGGACGGGGCCACAATGATAGTGAGGGGCGTCGTTCCAGTTTCACACACTATTCAGTCTGCAGTGATAAGGCCACTACTAATTGACCCCAATGAATGGGATTTTTTTTGTGGTTATCACTGATACTAAAGTCTAACCAACCATAATTGTTACACTATTTGACCATGTTTTTTTACTTAAACGGTTTACCAATTTTAAGTTTTATTAAATGATGATTTGGCCCCAAAACAAAAATAGCAACGAATTTTGGACCCGAAAAAAACCCCAGTGTTTTGTATTGTAACAAAAGCGTTTGGATAATGTTATATGGTTCCATATTTGTTCTAAACATGTGTAAAATATCAACATTATACAGTAAAGTATTGATTGTAGGATCCAATGCACCGGGGTATTAGAGTTTTTCTGGATGCTGTGTATATATCGCGCTAATCTTTAACACCTAAGTGCCCAAGGGGGGGTAGTACACAACAGTTGACGGTGGTTTTTTTTGTGTTATCTACGGTTACGCAAAAAAATTTAAATCCGCCCACGGCTTATTAGAATAATAGGTTGGGTCCCGAAGATAGAACCCCACCCCCCTTTGGGCACAAACGGAAGTGAAAAAAAAATCGAGATATTTTTCTAATTAAATCTTGGGATTTATGTGCTTAGATATACCTTGGGAGGCCATTTAATTTAATAATACTTACAAACCCTTTATGCTGACAGCGCATCAATTTAATTTGTCAGACCGTGCTCTAACTGTGTAAGTATATGGGGAAAGACTCAAGGTGAATTTCAATTATTGAGAAAAATACAAGATGGTATAAATGGGCTATATTGTGCTATATTATTTGAATGGGTATTCTATATTATACAGAAATGCTGTTGGAGTTGCTGAGGATGAAAATATGCGAACCACTTTTCTCGGAGCGTGACAATTTCAATTGGCCATAGGTCAAAGATCAAAGATCGGATTTTCTTTTATTATTATCGGTATTGGTCGTGTACTTACGTGACCCCAATTTACTTTGTGAAGACATGGGAAAATGGGTATCTAAGTTGGGTCCCTAGGAAATCACCCCCCCCCCCGGGCACGAACTGGAAGTGTTTTAGCTGGCACTTAAGTAGTAAAATAGCAATTGAAATGCTAGAAAAATGGTACTTTTTTACAAATTATATTATTATGATAAATTAGTTTGTTCCTAAATAAGAATAAGAATTTTTTGAGTATTTTAAAATGCCATGAACATGGTTTTTTGCAATTTTTGCATGATTTCCCCTCTTATCCATTTTACTTGCAAAAAGAGGTTCCCCGGCACACGAGCCCCGGTGTGGCAGAGATATGTCCTCCGGGCTCACAGTCCGGGAACATGGTGAACAATAGGGCAACGATTCAGTTGGATCTTCACGCAACATTAGTTCCTCTATTCCGTGTCGTCTATACCTGCCGAACTATGATCTGCACGGACTTCAATTACTTTCACACCGGAATTGTATTTTACCTGTACAATAGCTACAGAATGCAGATTAGACCATACTCCACGTGTTCTCTCTTTCAATCAATCCAGAGGAACTAGAGATAGGCTAGATGCCATGTGTTGCATAAGGCCAGATGAAGGGGTCTAGCTGTACATTTATAGATGTTGTGACGCATCCCCGAGGCGATGGTGGAAGCAATAATGAAATTCAAAAAAATTCCAAGGGCCCTTGGGTTGTTTGTTGAAGCAGGCTGAAGGATTTTCAATGTACGGTAGGCATACATGTCTTGAACTGTTTTGATGTTGCCATAATTTTTGTGTTACTTGCTCCTGTGCGTGGAGAATGATTGTTGTTGAGGAAGGATTATGGTGGTGAGAGGATGTTTTGCCCATATGGGAAGGCATCCTCTCACATACGGATTTTGGGATGTTTTTCATAATACATCATCATGATAATATTTGCTTAGTGTACGGTATTCCACAATAATTGTCGTCTTGTACAAGGTATTCATTGATACGGTCCGATCCGCCCTATAACACGTATTTTTCGAACAAAAAAATCTATTAGTATTTTGAACATTCGTGCCTAAAATTATTAACTATAGGAAGATGAAAGAGGAAGGAAAAAAATAATACGCCCCGTGTGGGGGTCGAACATGGATTAGCCGGGTCATGGGTCGAGCTTCATCCAACTGCGTCACGAGGGATTTTGTTATTAATGTTGAAAAATTATAGTGGTTAAACCTTACCTACTTAAAAAAAGCCAAAATAATTATAAATTTAACTTTTGCGTAGCGAATACTGATTCGATTGCAAAATCTAAACGATTTCCCAAATCGGTCAAATTTGGTATCAATTTGAAGAGAAAAAGATTGTTTGCGGGTGACGTTCCCGAGCATCCGAATGCTTCCGAGAACGGCTTAATCATGTGCTCATTTTCCTCCCCCCCCCGATGCTCATCTCCCCCCTGGCTTATCGGACGTCACGGCTTATTTAAATTAAAATCATAAAATTCACTTTTTGGCTCAGATGTATATGCTGTTTCGTATGTTTTTCAGCGTTTCCAACCTGTTGAAACCATCTAAGGCGTTCATGCGATACAATTTTAATGTTGGCTACTCATAGATATCTGGGGGGTTTTAGGTCATTACCTGGTATTTCCCTACGAAACTTATTGAGAGAGAGTTCCGCCAAAGCCCTAGTGGTGAGCTACGCCACCTAAGGTGGTTCCGGGAACATTGCGGAGTCCAGCTCCCTAGTCTCGTTCTCAATGCTTTATTACACCGACAAAAAAGACAAGAGAATACCGCATGCATGGCTAGGTTTTCTGTGTTATTTTGCCATAGCAACGGAAAAATGTAACAAAACCTTTGGAAAATATAGTGTTTACTGTATATTTTGTATACTTCATCAATAAACTAGACATCTCCATGGGGAATTTCAAACTATAAGATGTTCGATAATTCACTCAACTCGACCAACGTCAATTATGCTTCTGCTTGGTTTCGTTGGGCAGGGAGCTTTATGAATATGCTACCATAACACCCCAATAATTAACATAGGGGTGTAAAAGACGCGTGCAACAAAAAAGCTAAACAAAAATGTCAAATGGATAAGGCCGGTGTGGCAGGCGATATTGTCCGCCGGTCTTCACAGTCCGGGCACAATGGTGAAACAATAGGGTAATTCGATTTCAGTTGACTCTACGCAACATTAGTTTCATTAGTTTCACGCTTTATTCAGTTGTCGTCATGAGCCCGGGACTATGATACCTGCCGGACTATGAATTACTTTCACACCGGTGTGAAAGCAGAGATAGTCCGGTGGGAGCCATAGTCCGGGGATCCATAGACGATAAACGGAATAAAGCTCGTGAAACTAATTAATGTTGCGTAAAGAGTCAAACTGGAATCGATTGCCCTAGTGTTCACCATTGTTCCAAGGACTATGAGTACGCCGGACAATGGTTACTTCTTACACGGAATAACAATCACTTCACCACTCTGTGCTGAGATGAAGGACAAAAGCTGAATTTGATTTTTATAAGTGGTGATTGTGGAGAGTCAACTAGGATCTCAGGCAGCATATTCCATTAGCTTATATACGGAGAAAAGAAGAGAATTATGAACGTCTTCTTTATGAAATTGTTTTCAGCTGAGTTTGTGTTTCATTATGGTACATATGGAATGATTTGTTGTTCAATGTAGCCGTTTTGTCTATACCAACAGCATCATTAATGATCTTATAAAGCATGATAGTTGTTGTTTTTTCCGTTCCTCAAAGTATTCCATTCAAGATGATGCAACATGGAGGTGACGCTACTGTCTCTTTAAAATGGTGGACACAATCATTCCTAGACTTTTAATCTCCCCTTTTTTAGATGTGGATCCCAAACACGTGCCATATTCCAAGGACTGGTCTTACCAATGTCTTGTAGGCAGAAATTAAATAGGAAATAGTCTGCAAAGAGCCTAGTTCATTTGGAGTTGGTCGGGTCTTAAATCATTTATATGAAGGCAGGAAACAGCAGTGTTCCAAGTACTGTGCCTTGAGGTACTCCCGACAGCACTCGGACAGATGAGAAAGTTTCGCCATCACCAAAGCACTGTTGTGTCGATCGGTTTTCAGGAAAAGATCTGATACCGTTGATTATAGGCCCCGAGATCCATAATATTCTAATTTTCTCAAAAGTGATGGTCGACACTGCGGACGCTTTGAAAAATCCATAGCCGGACTGAGTGGTTTTCATTCTGCGATGAAGGATGTGAAGTCATGAGCTGTGAGGAGTAATTGAGGATCGTAGATCTCTTTGCTCTAAAAAAATGCAGTATCGGTAAGAAATATGGGATTCCAGGTGGGTCATTATATGAGAATGAAGAATATGTTCCATCATCGTACAAACTACACTCGTGAGAGAAACTGTTTCTGTAGTTTAATCAGCTTGGTTTTATCCCCTGCCCATACACCCCACCGATATTGGCATTTCTCCATTGCCATGGTAATACTCCTTTGTCTAAGGAGTGCTGTGAAAAAAATGTGTTACACTGTTAGCACGGTTGGATAAAAATTTTACCCAAAACTTTTACCAACCAATGGCGTGCACTATGAAAAACCCATTTTCTGGGTAAGGTAAATGTGTTACCCACCATGGTTGGGTAAAAAGTTACCCAAAATAATGGTAAAAAAAAAAAAAACAAAAACATTTTGTGGCAAAATAATTTTACCCAATGTTACTGGGTAATAATTTTACCACATAATTGGGAAATTTTATCCACGTGTTGGGCAGTTGTATTGCTTTTGACCCAATATATTGGGTAATATTCAAGGGTATTGGTATTATTTTAACACATCAATTGGGTATTTAATTTTTATCCACTGTTGGCGGGTATTGCTTTACCCAATTATAATGGGTATATTCAAGGGGATTGGGTATTTATTTTGACACATAATTGGGTAAATATTAGCCACTTTGTTGGGCAGTGTATTGCTTTTACTCTATTTATATTGGGTAATACTCACGGGTATTGTAATATTGACTCTTTTGCAGTGTAAGATACCACTTGTTCTTAATCATATAGAGCAAATTAAATGTGGATTCTGGTACTAAGAAGTGAGTGTTTGTGTGCTGGTATTTTGCGACAGTAAAGGCTGTTAGTTAAATGATAAAATTGGATGATTTGTGCCCATTAGTAGTGGTCTTGCTATGAGTTTTAAAATATTGGGCTCGAGACTTTGTCTTGTCATGTCAATGGACGAAAGTCCAGATCAACGAGCTAGTACTGGCGTGCATGCATGATGCATTCATAATGCATGACGGTCAATACAATGAATAGGCACATGATGTAGTGCATGAGTGTGTCTTGAACACTGAACTGCTCTGTAAAAGCGTAGCTTTACTAACTAGCCTTACTGTCGCAAAATACCAGCACACAAAACAAATAAACTTATATTAGTACTACGATCACATTTAATTTTATATGATTATAAAAGTGTGATCTTACCTGCAAGACGCGATCAATTAGATTTCCAGTCCCCACTGCCGACACCTCTTGCTACTGATTCCCATGATCAATGATGATGCCCAAATTCAGACGATTGTTTTTAATTGGTTGCAAATATACGTCACGTGATATTTTGTTTTACCCAACTTATGTGGTAAAATACATGAACGGCGGGAAAATGAAAGTTACCCGGAAATGACACGTAAGTACTCCCAACAAAGTGCTAATTTAATCCGTGCAATAATGATATTTTTTACCCAACTTTAAGCTAAAATACACGGAAAGCGGCGGGAAAACTAAAGTAATGGGGAAAAGTACCGTGGTATGGTAATGAGTTGGGGGAAAAATGATAATTTTCATTAAAAAAATTCTCTGGAAAATCGTAGGCCTGGGCGGAATATGAAGAAGCAAAAATTTTGCATGAGAATGAGATTATCACTTTTTTTTTATTATTTCCTCAGTTTCTTTCTTTCTTTTTGTTAGTTTCTTCTTCTTTCTTTTCTTTCTTTCTTCTTTCTTTCTTTTCCTTGTCAACAGGAATGAATTGTATATTTAGATTTATGCGCATATATGTGTTCTATCGATGCATAGTTATTTCTATATTAAACTATTTTATCATGTCTATCTTTATTTAAGTGTTGTCTTATTTGTAGAGGTGTTTATTTTTTGTCACACCCTAGATATCAGTTCAATTCATTTTTTCAGTAGCTTCTTTAATTGTGTAGGCCTTGTGTCTATAAATTGGTAAATAAATATAGGTTATAGTGATTAATAGTTATATAATAATATTGTTATAATATTAGTAATATAACTAGGCATAATAGATAATAAATTAATATAAAAATAAATGATAATAGAATACTTAATATTACAATATATTAACTATATGATATAAAAGAATTAGAAAAATTACACAAATTCAGAATGAAGTGATATTTAAATCCTCATGATTTATTTGTTATTTACAGTTTATTACATGTATATTCAAGTTGATCAGCCATCATTACCATGCATATATGATGCCATACATGATGATGCATATTAATAATTATATGAATTTCCTTGATTGTACAATTAATAGGTAAACTTGGTCCATGATTACACATTAATAGAAAAAACTATTTTGGATGCGAGATTAGAACTTTACCCAACGTGCGTTTATTTCTACCAAATGTTGGGCAAATTTGCCCAACTTGTTTGACCCCCCGCTATAACATTTTACCAGCGTTCTAACAGTGTTAGCTATGGAGCCAATTCGGATGTCTGTGGATGAAAGGCGATTCAGAGATTTTGCAATATATATTTCGGTAGTAATAGTAAACTATACCTAAAGATTTAACTAACCTAAAATGAGTAATTCCAAAGTTAGAGATGATGAATCGGATTGGGTTCGGTTTTTATGCAGTACACATGTATGTACAGAATAACAGTGCCACTAGGATACGTGTATATATAAACATTCCGGATCCGGAAATTTAAACAAATTGTGATTTTCTATATGAGTACTGGATTTGAGCGTAGTTATTTCGCACAGTGATTATTATATGGACAAACAAGCATTATGTATATGCAAAAAACACAATTTTTTGCAAAATTGAGGGCGCCCCTCCTCGGGAAATATATGAGTCGGCCTTTAAGCACCCACGGAGGAAGGCTGTCAGGACCAGCTGCTTTATCGGTTTCAAAGTCACAGATTAAACTAATGGACACCTCTTTATCAATGATGTTCAGGTATATCTGTTAGTTAGAAACAACCATGGTAGGGATATTTGATAAATCTTCACTAGTGAATGGACACTTGCAAATAGAGTTATGAGAGCTTATACAGTTCCTTTGCCTTTCACTGATGGTTTTGTTGTTGACTTTTTAAATCAGTACACCGCTTCATCCGTTGATCTTTTTAACGAATATGACCAAAAGGATTCGGGTTGTCACTTAAAGCTGCTTCCAGGTTTTCAGAAATATGATCCCTTTTGGCTTTGTTATATTCCGTTTGAGTTTTGTTGCAAGAATTTTGTAAATATGTCCAATCCTCTTCCTTCCCAGTCAGGTAGCACTGTTGTATGCTTTCTTCTTATTCCTAACCATACGTTTGTGTGTTCTGTCCAAACCATGGTATCATTCTTTCTTTGACGCCAACGTTGAGGAAACGTTGTAATAGACCTCCTTTATTCCCCACAAATCGTGGATGGTGAACATGTTATCAGCAAGTAAAATCAGATAAATCTCTCTTCAACCCATCTACATCTGCCTTGCTTTGATATAAATCCTTCCTTGGTGGTATCTTCTTCTGTCTGGAAGGAAGTTGCACCTCTACCATTACCATACTATGGTCACGTAGTCCTGTTATATCTATCGTGGGTTGATTCACAACTTGATCTATCCCATACTCCTCCATAAGTTCCCACAAGAGCGTTACTGCAGTTCTCGCACTCGCCCAGTGGTTGGGTATAAGAGATTTGTCAGTAATTCGATGTTTGGTTGGTTGAAGTCGCCAGAAATGATGTCTCGCTTTGGGCAATTTGGGGTTAATATATGCCAAAGGATGATGAAGGTCCTCTAATTGTATCTCATCATTATGTTGTTGGTTTACAAAACTGTACCAAACAACCACCTTTGATCTCAAGTTGAGTCCACAGGATTTCCTTCTCTGGTTGTATGGGCATTGCTGTTACAACAAGGTCCTCTTACAGTGCAGAGAGTATCCCGCCCATGGCTACTGGTAGACCTATCTCTACGAAACACATTATAAAGTGTATGGAAATATGTGCTGCTATTTTTTATACTGGGATTTAACCATGTTCTGTGCTTGGATAATGTCTGGTTTGAGATTATTACATCAGAAACATCTAATTAGGCGTTTTGTTTTTAATACTCTGGAAAGTTGATAAGCAAGATTTTTCAAAACTCTCCCTCTGGAACTTGGCATTTTACGTAACTGGAAACCTGATTCTGGGTTCTGGTCCAGAGGCCAGAATTATGATCAGCACTTAGTATTTGGATGAATTGAATGAGTTTTCAGTGTACTACTACTGAAGAAAGAGTCCGTAAAACACTACTATGTCCAGGCTGGGCAATCCAAGGAATGTACGTCATGGAGGTTGTTATAGGTGAAGTCATCCATGTCTCCACATTTGAATATTGAAGCACTGGTTGCAGGTATGTAAAGCTTTGGACGGTAATTGATAGGGCCCTTACATATACCACAGGGTGTCTTCGCATGAGTTACATCTCCAGATATTATTTGACCCCTAAATTTGTCAAAATCAGATTTTTTAAGTTTGGTACATTTTCACATGAATCCATTCTTACAATCAAAAACATGCAATTGCCTCCCTCTTCTACGTAGTTACCCTTGCAAAACAGAACAAAAGTTTTGATCACACGGTCCCTGGTTTACTTCTACGTCACCACATAGTAGAAGAGGTAGCATAACATATCCCCAATGTTGAAAGACGAACTTTTTTTTTAAATCTGATTGAACTGTAGAATTATTTTTTAATTCAAATTAGTAATTGAAGTCAATCTTATTGTCAGCACAGTGATCTTTTTTCACAGAATCGATTAAGTGTTCAGGTATCAGGTTTTGAGTGGGATCTTTGGTTCACTTAGTATGGTGATGATGAGTAACATAACATGATATGAAAAAACTGTACAGTCTTTACGCTTAATAATTCAACTATATCCTTTACATTCACCATTAGGGCAGTTGGTCCATTGCACCATGGTATTCAGTCAAATTGGCCTTCAAGGGGCCCAGCCCCCAAATCAGAATGATGAATAAGATAGCACTATTACTGGTATACACCAAAGCGGGAACAAAAATCAGGTGAAACAAAAATTCCACAAACTATGGGTATAATGCTATGCTAACTGTGCTGCCACTGCTGCTTGTACATTAAAATACATTAATCCAATTCAAATATGAAGAACCAAAGTAATGCCTGTAGACTCCAATGTAAAGGTCTGCACTACAACTCTGCTTGTATTGTAGATGAACCAACTTGACAAAAATACATGTGTATCAATTCACAATATTACTAGACAAATACATCACGAGGGGACTGCCATGAAGGTACCTTCAAAACAGTTGACGGCTGTGTAAGTGTAAGTCCACGAGGGGTACCGAAATGATGCTGCGACACGCCACCATGAATAAGATTCCACCAGTTATACAAATATTTTAATTTCCACACGATATCACTGGCAAATGGGCATTGACTGATGAAAACTACTATGCTTACACTACATGTTAACTGCTGTCACGCTTTCTCGGTTTGAAGTAATATTAGTAGAGTAGCTATGACTTGTGGAGCACTTGGTGATGTAAAGGATGAGTTTGGGCATGTTATAAGAAGGATTTTTGGCTTATAGGGGATTCGAAGATTTGTCGGTGTAACTAAAAATGGCGGCCATTTTCCAAAAGGGCTGCCATTTATGAATTTTTTATTTTAGCTCATTTCATGGATGCTGATCTGAATGTTTTTGTTTGTTTGTTTTGGGGTTCCAAAAACATGAGTTGTAGCCCACAGTAATGCCTTAAAATAGAAAATTATTTAAACGGGTAAAATATTACAAAGTTGTTTTGTAACAAAATGGTGACCCTTTTTAAAAATGGCGTCGGTTTTCCAAAATGGATGAAAATTCCCTTATTTTACCAAGTTTCTCTGACTGATATGCATATTTTTCTCCGAGCCATTATTTTGTCACACAGCAATGCCAAAATAAGCCTGTAAATAGGCAAGCAATACAAATTTGTCTTGATGTACTAATGCAGACATTTTTGTTGCCACCAGCAATGCCAAATAAAAACTGTAAAACGGAAATCAATACAAGTGGCAGGAACAGTTTTAAAAATAGTCACATCGTTACTTATCCTTGCCTTGTAGAGAACAAAACTCAAGACATATTTTAAGAGTTGTTTTGGTTATTTTGTTTCATAACAAAAGATTTGGACATTTTCCAACATAATACTTTTTTTTTAAAAAAAGTGTGGGGGGGGGGCGTTTCCAAAGAGTATAATAATGTTAGTCTAATCATAGAGGTATATGGTCTTATGATACCGAATGATACGAGGATACACCATTGCACAAAGGACAGGTATTATACATGTGAAATTTGCCACACACATGAAAACAATGGATTAAACTTCGTTTTTACACTGTTACATAAATCCCCTTGTTTTGGGGGTCTACGATCTTATCCATTATATTACTAATTAGGGTAATTAGGTTTATATTGATGGAAATGTTATTTGCTATTCAACAACATTGACTATTTGTTGTTTAAAGCACCAATGACGTGATATTATACGCTGATTTCTGTACCGAAAGAGTTAAAACATATTCTTCAATAAAGGAGTTATCCAAATAGCTAACTTAGGGGCATGCACACTTTTTGGTCAGAATATAATCATCCATGGCTACCCAGTGTGCACAATCATCATGGCTTGTGGAATGCAAACTCTTGTTACGATTGACAAACAGCAAATCATTCTAATTTGTCGTAAAAGTCTTCATCAGACAAGATTATTAGTGCAAAAAAGCGGATGAATATAAGGAACTTGTAAGATTGATATCTTTCATGTTCTTTATGTATTGTGGATAACAATATTTCATAAATTGTGCTAGTCAAGATATTAATATAATCATAACAATCGTTGATTGCTAATGCGATGCTTATAGGCACGTCACATATTTAAAAACAGGTAATAATGATGCTTCAATTTATCAAGCGACAAATACAAATTCAATAAAATTCTAAGGTGAAAACAACTAGATATGAAATGCAATACTTAACTTAGCTAAAGAGTAAGAGAAATAATTATCTTAAAAGAAATTTCAAAATTATAATAGACAAGAGTAGAAGAGAAAACACCCCGTTGCCTCCGCATACTAAGAACATAGGGGGATACATCTGAATCGTCAGCTGTGAGTATCTGTGTGTATGTCCCCACAGCGAAATGGTTAAAACATTGGTAAAATCTTGATCTTCCTGGATTCAGATGCCTCAACCCTACCTATCTGTGAAAACAACTATCTAGACAGGGCAGGTAGGAGTAGTGGAAGAAAGAAAATCTCATATTGTAGTCATGTATGTCATTACGG